>JARBWK010000005.1:49592900-49830400 GCA_030556195.1 Anolis apletophallus
CAACTTTCTGTATTGCTATTCTTTCTGCCCATCTACTTTTCTTTACTTATTTGTGTCCCCCCCCCTTTTTTTTGGCAGGTGGGCATAGATTTCACAGGCTCGAATGGAGATCCAAAGTCACCAGATTCTCTTCACTATATAAGTCCAAATGGGATAAATGAGTATCTCACTGCCATCTGGACTGTGGGGAGTGTGGTCCAGGATTATGACAGGTGTGCTAAACAAATTTAAACTACTTCAGCTACAAGCTTTATGAAGTTGTTGTTATTTTGAGTTAAATAATATCAGTGTTCTCAGACATAGCTGATTGTACATTTCATAGCCAACTTGAATGATTTGAGTGTTGGGCTACAAGTCTGGAGACCAGGGTTGGTCATAGCAAACCTCTTCAGAAAAAAATATTGTCATGAAACCCTGTAATAAGTTTAGTCTAGGTTTGGTTTTCCTTGGGTTGACATAAGTCAGAAGCAGCTTGAAGGTGCGCAGCAGCAACAACAACAATAAACTGCTTTGCTCATATTCACAGTCATCTCACAAAAACAATGATATTTTAGGTTTTAAACATAGCTGCTACAACTTTTACACTTGCTGAAATCAGTAAGATGATGATGATGACTGGCAGAAGCTAGTTGAGAAATGTAGGTTCTTGTCTGAATGAAGAGTGAGTAAAAACTACTATAACATGGAGGACAAAGCAACATGTCAGCAACAGTATATTCAGATTGTTTCTGGGTTTTGAACAGAAGGAAAAGGCAACTCTATTGTAGCACAATTTCCAGAATTCAATCTCTTTGGATGTTATGATTTGTTCCAGTACAACAGCATACAGCTTCTTAAGCATGCAGCAATATTAAATATAGATCCATTTTGTTTACCCCACAGAGAAAACAGCATGAACATAATGTATTGATTTTTATTGTTACTTTCTCCTTCAGTGATAAACTCTTCCCAGCCTTTGGATTTGGAGCTCAGGTGCCTCCTGACTGGCAGGTAAGTTCCTCAGATCAAGCACTTTGTGAGCATTTGACTGTCATTGATTACGTAGTTCTCTAATTTCTCTATTTTTTCAGGTTTCGCATGAATTTGCATTGAACTTCGATCCTACCAATCCTTATTGCCAAGGTAGGCATTTATTTTTCTTTGTGATTTAATAATAAAACAATAGAAAGAGAATGAGGCAAAGATTCTTCTATTCAAAATCAAAACAGGAACAGGCATGCTTCAAATGGTTCTGTCAGGATAAAGTGATTGAGTGTCCCTGAATATTTATAATATTGATATGGTTCCTCTTAACACTAAATTATGGGTTCCTCTAGCATTGGAGTTCTGTGATGGTAGTTGCAAGACTGTGGGTAAGAAACAAAGATGAAAATCTGTATCACAAGATCAGAATTTGTGCTACGTGACATGCAGTGGACACATCTGAAAGTGTCCATTGCAGTTGCACCTGTACCTTGGGAAGTCCACGCTTTTGTTACATTCCGAATAAACTACTGCAATGTGCTCTACGTGGGGTTGCATTTGAAGACTGTTTGGAAGCTTCAAGTGGTCCAATGGGAAGCAGCCAGATTGCTCACCGGAGTGGAGTACAGGGAGCATACAACTCCCCTGTTGCATGAGCTGCACTGGCTGCCAGTCTGCTACTGAGCACAATTCAAAGTGCTGGCTTTAGCCTATAAAGGCCAAAATGCTTCTAGCCCAGCTTACCTGTCCAACTATATCTTTCTTTATGGCCCACCTCGGAGACTAAGATAGTCTGAGGAGGCCCTGGTCTTTGTCCCACCCCGCTCGCAGGCATGATTGGTGGGTGGGTGGGGGGAGCCTTCTCAGTAGTGGCCCCTCAACTGTGGAGCTCCCTCCAGATTGGCCCCCTCCCTGCTGACCTTGGCTCTGGGACCAGGCTTTCAGTCAGGAAATGGGAGCAGTGCAATAAGAGAATATAAAATAACACAGTGACGACTCGGTCTGGCCCTGGAATAGGACCTGGATTGTATGATTTTAATTGACGTTTTAATGTTATGTTTTAATTGGTCTGGGCTTTAATACTTTTTAAATTTATCAATGTATGTGTATGTGTATATGCCGCATCAAATTGTTGCCTTTGTAAAGCCACCCCGAGTCCCCTTTGGGGTGATATGGGTGGGACACAAGCGCGGTAAGTAAATAAATAAATAAAGTATAGAGAAACATGGGAGGGAGTGACGTTTGTTGTTGTATGCCTCATTTTTTTTAAAGTACCCAAATGATACCATGTACTATTTGAGGTCGCCCCCCTTTCTACAATATTCTGAAGTATGTGACCCAAAAACTTTAAACAAATAAACAAACTCACTGTATTTAGTGTGAATTGTCGCAGTATGTGTATTCAGTTCCTCTTTATCTTTGTGTTTTTAGAATTTTCACGCCCCTATTTCTTCCTGCAATCATCACTTACTGCTAAATTTAAAAAATCTTTCTAGAGCCTTAGTGATAAATGCAATCAGAAAAACCACCGTCTGTAGTCAATTTTGACTTGGATTAAAGGTGCAAGATTTGGAGAGTGTCTTGGAAGCTTTCCTCCACTTAGATTTTTGGTTGGGTAGTGTTTATACCTTGAGGCTGGTATTTCTAAGACCTACTACTTTCTCACTAAAGAGCTCTCTCTCTCTCTCTCTCTCTCTCTCTCTCTCTCTATATATATATATATATATATATATAATATGTAGAGTTATAGTTATATTATATATATATATATATATATATATATAAATATGTAGAGTTATAGGGATAAAATAATAAATTGTAATGGTGCTATACTTGATTACTTAGAACAGTGTTTCTCCAACTCTGTTCCCCCAGTTTTGGACTTCAGCTTCCATGATTCCTAACAACTGGGAAGCTGGCTGGGATTTCTGGGACCTAAAGTCCAAAACATCTGGGGGAGCAGAGTTTGAGAAACACTGACTTAGAGCAAGCACCATTATATCTCTAGGGGGAAAGATAAAAGAAAGTATTTAGGAAGAAACAGAGTGAGCCCTTGCTGTTAGCCCCAGCTTCTGCCCATCTAGCAATTCGAAAACATGCAAATATGAGATCAATAGGTACCGCTTTGGCGGGAAGGTAACAGCGCTCCATGCTGTTACCTTAGACCTTGGAGGTGTCTACGGACAACGCTGGCTCTTCGGTTTAGAAATGGAGATGAGCACCACCCCCAGAGTTGGACATGACTAGACTTAATGTCAGGGGAAACCTTTACCTCACCTTTTATGTGTTTATGATAAAAAGATCCTCCCCCCTGTTACTCTGATCTTACCTTTTCCCCATTGCCATCCTCACAAACCATTGTTTTTTTTCTCAGATGTCCCTAGAACAATATGGGGTGTTTCAGGAGGTATTAGCATTAAGATACAGGAAGAGTGAAAATCACACAAATAGTGCCTCTACTTTTCCCCATTCTACAAATTTGATTGTGAAGTTCAGAGATTTTTTTACCTCAGTTATATTTCAGGTGCACACAATCAGATTTCGACGCTCACGTCTTGAGAGTGACGCAGCTGATAAGTGGTCCCCACATAAACTAATATCTGGACTTTCATAATAACTCTTCTTGTTTTATCTCTCAGGAATTGAAGGAGTTGTTGGTGCCTATCGCCAAGCATTGCCTCAGATTCGTCTCTATGGGCCAACAAATTTCTCGCCAATTATAAATCATGTTGCTAGATTTGCTGCTCATTCGGCACAACAAGGAACTGCTTCAGTGAGTCTCCCTGATTTTTTATTTATTTATTTATTTATTTATTTATTTATTTATTTACTTCATTTATACCCCGCACCCATCTCCCCAAGGGGACTCAGGGTGGCTTACATGAGGCCAAGCCCAATAACACACAATAACAACACAACAGCAATTATAAAAACAATACAATCAATAAAACTCAACATAAGCAGTAACAGACAGTTTAAAACCATTTCGGGCAGGCCAAATGTGAATATTAAATTTTTTAAAATAAATAAACACTGGAAGCAGACAGAGGTTGTCACGATGCAAGACCTAGGCCGGCCCCCTTAATCACACACACAGAGACGATGATCAGCTAACTACTTTATTGAAGTATAAAAACAGTTGAAAAGGTAATTGTCCATAAAAATATCAAAGTAATCCAAAGGTAAAAGGTATAGTCCAAAAGGCAACTTGGCAGTAACTTCCAAAACTTGGCAAGGCTCCGCTTTGCTAGCGGATCAGGAACAAAGCAAGGTTACAGGATTAAACTCCTCTTGGCAGGCCACTAGCCCCAAACTTAGCTACGTGGTCTTGGCTTCGCTACACGTCTGCATGGGTAAGACGTGGCCGAAGTACTGAGGATCCTTTCCCACGGATCCTATACTTAATCCCCTTGACGAGGCCCCCGGCGCTCTCGGCTTCTCCTCCTCCAATCTGTGCTCACGAGCCCTCGGTCTGTCTAGGCTGTGAAACCAACCCCTCCTGCTAGCCTCAATGCTCCGTCTCCTATCGAAGGTTCGACCTTGCCTCCCAGCACCTGGTTCCCTATCTTCGTGAGAGTCAAACTCCCCATCTGCTTCCCGGGCCTCTCCCTCGGTTGTTTCCCACATTCTTTCCTGCGAGCCTCGCCCCCCCGGCTGCTCGTAATCTTCACTATCACTGCTTTAAATTCCGACTGGCCTTCCTGCTGTTCGTAAGGGTCAGGCCAGCCGTCATCCCAGGCCAGACTTTCTGTGGGAGAAGAAGGCCCAGCTATCTCAAAATCCCCTTCTTCTAGCCCCTCCAAATCCTCTTCCGAATCAACTGGCTCCAATGCTAGTGGGACCCCCGGTGCTGCCCCCTGCCCTCCAGGCACAAACGAGAACTGGTGTGCTACAGAGGTAGATTGTATATAACAGGATATTTTTTTGTTTTTACTTTTTATATAGGGGAGGCAGCTTAAAATATCTTTGACTGCAAACATTAAGATGTTAGTTGGAAACATTTATTGTCAAAGGCTTTCACAGCCAGAATCACTGGAGTGTTGCGGTTTTGAGGGTGTATGGCCGTATTCTAGCAGTATTTTCTCCTGATGTTTTGCATGCACGTGTGGCTGGCATCTCCAGAGGATCTGATGGTGCTGAAGCAAGTGGAGTACATGTGAAATGCGTAGGGTGGGAGAAAGAACCAATGTATGTTAACCAAGTGTGAAGTGTGCAATTAGCAAGCCTGATTTGCAAGTTTTTGAGTGGGATCTATCCAGTAGCATGTGAGTGTGCAAGCAATAGATGCAGACAAAATGTCAGGAGAAAATGCTGCTAGAATACAGCCATGCAGCCTGGAAACCACACAACATTCCTGCAAACATTTACTTAGTGTTCTAAGATGTTGTTGTTCACTGCCATGAAGTTGACTTTGACTTAATGATGACCTTATGAGTGAGAGTTCTCCAAGTCACCATATCATCAGTGGCCTTTTTGAGAACTTGCGGAGTCAAGATTGTGGCTTCCTTGAATGAGTCTATCCATCTGGACTGCAGTCTTCCTCTTTTCCTACTGCCTTCTACTCTGCCAAGCATTATTGCCTTTTGTAGTGAGTCACATCTTCTCATGATATGGCCAAAGTACAACAGTCTCATCTTGACATCTAGGGGGATTTAAAGATTTATTTGCTCTAGAACCCATTTATTTGTCTTTAGCTGTTCATGGTATCTGAGGAACTCTTCTCCACCACCACATTTCAGATCTGCTTTCTTCACTCTCTAGCTTTGCCAACCATATATAGAAATGAGAAATTGCAAGCCTGGTCCATTTTCGGGGAGCATCTATATGCAGTTTTTCCAATAAGTGGGCTGTTGTTTCATTTTCCATATTTGTTGACAAATTTTCATTAGAACTAGAATAAATTATGTCTGTATATGCCATCTGTTCCTGGTGATGTATTTCTTCTATTATGAAGAAAAATAAGAAACATAGCTTTCACCGTTCTTTTCCTTAACCTCTGAGCCCTAGAATTTTGTTACTCTTTGTTTAAGAGTTAAGATTAAACCCCGTAATGACTGCTCTATTTTTTTTTTGCAGCAATACTTTGTCTTGCTAATAATCACAGACGGAGAGATCACTGATTTAGACCAAACCAGGCAAGCCATTGTCAATGCCTCCAAGCTACCCATGTCTATTATTATTGTTGGAGTTGGCAATGCTGAATTCAAAGCCATGGAATTCCTGGATGGGGATGATGGTTTTCTGAAGTCCTTATCGGGGGAGCCAGCTGCAAGGGATATTGTCCAGTTTGTTCCTTTCCGAAAGTTCCAAAATGTAAGTTAGAGTGTGCTTGTCTCTATTTCCAAAATATGTTTAAGTTCCTTGGTAATCTGAAAAATAAAAAATACAATTCGCTACTGTAGAAGATCAAGAGAACATGGAAGCATAACTCAAGTAACTGGTGATAAGATTCCATTAAATGCAAAGGTTTGGATACTTCAAATCCCTTTCAATTCTTCATTGTCTTCACATTCTAACAATATTTATCTAGAGGAAGGAGATTTTAGATAGTACTATATAATTATGATTAATTCTTTTTAAAATATATAGTATTTTGCTTTCTTTTACATTAAAATGTGAGATTGCCTGCTTCTGAAGGGATTGCTTGTTCTCGGTTCTTCTATTCAGCACAAAGTAGGAAATGCCAGTGTTTCTGAATATGTTTTGTAGCACTGATTTCTCCATATGTGCTCCATATTTAAAATTATACTATATAGCAAACCAACTAAGATATATTACTATTGAAGGGATTATAGGTCAAAAGGAATTAGAATTGTTAGAAGAAGAGAGTGAAGACATAGATATGAAATTAGAATATATTTTTCTTCATAGGGAAACCAGAAATCTGGAGAAGAAATGGTATAACAAAATAGAGAACCCCATATATATATATATATATATATATATATATATATATATATATATATATATAAAAATTTGTACCAAATATGAAGAAAAATGAATACCACTGATGTCCCCATTAACACCGGTGTTAATTCAAAAAAAGATCCCTATAAATTTCAAAAGGGAGTTAGAAAGAGAATGTAAAGAAAAGGGAATAATGAAATTAAAATATTGGGATTCAAAGATGAAAAATACATGGGAGATTAAAACAAATCAGCTATCAGGAGGGAGTATTATGTGGTGTAAAGTTCTACAAATGGAAAGATGGTTAAGGGAAATAAGAAAGAAATGAAAGGGAGATAGAGAACTAACAAAATTAGAAAAGATGATTAGTCAAAGGGGGAGTAAGGAAGAAAAACAAAAGGCACAACAAATAATATTTACAAATTGCTGTTAGAAGACATATAGGAGTAGGATCACCTTAAAGAAAAGTGAGAGTTAGGTTGTAATAAAAATGGACCCTCAAAATTGGAAAGGAATGTGGAATATGTGTATATTAAAACATGTCCATAAGAATAAACGAGAATTATTACAAAGTGGTGTGGAGACTGTATCTCACACCAATTAGACTAAATCAGATCCATAAGAAATACTCTAAGCAGTGCTGGAGGGGCTGTCAAGAAACTGGTGCATACATACACATGTGGTGATCCTGTAAATATGCTCCAAAAGTCTTGGAAAATGTATTTTAAGAAATAAGGGGAATCACCACAACAGAGATAACAGGAATATCTGAAATAGCACTGTTGTCCTTTATCAATAATATTAAAATATCAAAAGAGCTAAAAAAGAAACGTGTATAACATTACTGTGTATATTTACTTTAAGTATTACTTCTGCACATAATCACGGCTACTTATTTTTTAAATTTTATTTAAAGAATTGTGAATTTAAAGAATTGTGAATTAATTACCAATCTGGTAACAACAGCAAGATTGTTAATAGCCAAAAAATGGAAAGAAGGGAGGGAGTGCCAATTGGAAGAATGGTATAGGGAGCTTTGGGATATAAATGATAAATTGACATGTAATATTAAGATTAAAAGAGAGTTACTGAAAAAGGATCATTTTGGGAAGATATGGGGAAAATTTATAGAATTTGTATTTATAGAACAGGCATGGGAAAACCGGCTGTTAGGAATTGTGGGAGTTGAAGTCCAAAACACCTGGAGGGTCGAAGTTTGCCCATGCCTGATATAGAAGGTAAGGGGAACAAACCTGTAATGGAAACAATGGGATTTTGGAAATAAGTATTGTAACTGACTGCTCTGGGGTGAAAGGTCAGCACTAGGTGAAGGGTAAACAATGGGAAGGCAGATAGAGGTAAATAACAAGTATGTAATAGAGCTAGAGGATAAACATATTATAGGAGTCGAGGCAAACATATTTCTGTATTATAAATCTGTTATGGGAAAGTGATATGTATAAGTATTTTAAAGCACTGAATATGTAAAATTCACAATTATTTAAATTTTAAAAAATAAGTAGCCGTGATTATGTGCAGAAGTAATACTTAAAGTAAATATACACAGTAATGTTATACATGTTTCTTTTTTTAGCAAATTGTTGGGGAGAAAGAGTTAGGATAATATCTGTGATTACAATCTTGCAAGTTAGAAGTGTCACATGACTCTTTTTTTGCTGTATTTAATGTAGCTATTGTCGATGTATGTTTATGGAGTATGAATATCTATATAATCTTTGTGGGTTCTGACCTTTACTATGTTTCTTGCTTTTTGTATGATTTTTATTTATGCAGTTAAAATGTGTATGTTAAATAAAATTTTAAAAATCAAAAAGGAAGTGCCATTGTTTCTGAATATGTTTTGTAGAACTTATTTCTCCATTTATGCTCTTTCTCTGATTTAGGCTCCTCGTGAAGCACTTTCCCAGACGGTCTTGGCTGAAGTTCCCAAGCAACTGGTCACCTATTTCAAGCAGGTTGGCTTGGCTCCTGTGAAATTGCCTTCTGAAAAGCAACCAGAAAACAAACCATAACTGGAAAAGAAATAAAAGAATACTGCATATACCACTTTCTAATAAGTATGCATGTATTACCCTGTATCCCAAATAAGGTATCTACATATATTGGACATATGATATACTCTGCAGACAGTATATAAGAATACTCAGGCGCTTAGTAGTTCTTAGTAGGGAAACTACTTCACATCTCAAATCATTAATCATGGCCATGTATTTTTTCCGTTCTTTGCACATGCTATGTGTAATGTAGCATCTTGCCATGAATTTTAAATTTGATTCTTTAAAGGATGATTCTAGCATGAATAGTTAACTTACTGCTTGTGATATAGAAACTGAATGGGCCTTTAGGTATGACTGGGCTCTGTTATACCTGTTATATCACTTACGGATGCTGCTACTAGTCTTTGCCTCTTAATAGTTCCTTAAGCCTTCTCCTTTTCACCTTTTCCATTAGTTCAGCTCTTCAATGCATTTTTGAAATAAATAATCACGTAGAACTCTTTCTCCAGATTACAGAGTTGATACTCAATTATTCTTAGCATACACAGACTGAGTAGCTCTTATCCAGAAATCAGAAACGATCTCTAATCCAAATGTGTGCACTTGGTTGATTGAAATAGTGACATCTTTGCTTTCTGATGGTTCAAACTTTGTTTCATGCACAGCACTATTAAAATATTTTGCTCAAAATTCCCTTCAGGTTAAAACTCATAAGGTGAATATGAAACATAAATCAATTTTGTGTTTAGATTTGAATCCATATCCAAGAAATGTCATTATGTATATGGAAGTACTCCAAAATACTTCTAATTCCAAGCATTTTGGATAAAGAATACTCAAACTGTAGTTACTTTTCTGCAAAATACCATAATTGCTGATTATGGCTTCCTAAAATATGAAAAGATCCAAAATGAGAAAATAAGAGCAATGGCCTTATATTCCTGCAGTTCACTAAAATACTTTGTTCTTTGAATAATTTCTTTCCTTAGTTTGGAATGTATTAGAAATCTTGGTGCTGTAACATTTTTTTCTATTATATAATTCTGTAAGCTGTGGTATATCTCGTGATCTATTGCTGGAAAGTGTTTTCTAGTGTCTGACTAGAAAGAAATTGCACCAAATACTTCTGTTGCCTTAAACTCTGATGTGCCTTTAAGTAATGCCATATATTTTAGAGATGTATTTTATAAAGAAGCTTTAATCCTTATGCCCCAAGCAGGTTGTATATCATTTTATTTTTTAAAAATCTTATTTCAATATACAGATTCTTTCTCAAGGGCATTTTGGTCAGTATGTTTCAAACTTTTGAGTGATGCACTGATACAGAAAAATATCTAGGGAGATCACTGTGCGATTTTCCTAATTTGGCACCTAAATTTAATGAGGCAAGGGCTACTGAATTGACCTTCTAAACCAGTAGTTCTTAACAGCTGTTAGGATTTCTGGGAGTTGAAGGCCAAAACATCTGGGGACCCACAGGTTGAGAACCACTGTTTTAAACAGTTATTGCACCACTTTACTTTATCCGAGGTGTCAATTGTATTTAACTTACACCAAACATTGAATGTCTGCTTTAGACTACATAATTCCAGTTTTTTTTAAAAAAAAATCCGTGCCTCTTACTACCTTTTTATATTCAGAAGCACTTTAAAATATAGTGTGCAATCTTTATTATATTTTAGGGACACAATATATGAATAAATTTAAATTTTACTGTTTCCAAACACAATCAATGTTCCAAAATGTAAGAAAATTCCATTAATGTCTAAATAGTGACTTAACATTCTAAAGCCAAAGATCTTTTTCTATTTGAAACTAGAATTTTAAATCATAGGGTGTTGCTTTTTTTCATTCAGCCATATTGGAAATCTATAATTTGGGTGTATCGAATAATAGATGTGTTTTTCATATAATGGCTTTCTTCTTTTGTATTGCATATTCCATTAAAACATGTTTATGCAATTCCAAACATCCTCAGTCTCTTTTTTCTCCTTCGAGTTAAATAAATCATTCTTATCTTTTATTAATGATAAATGTATTGACAAGGGAATTTTACACGTGTTATAAATAATACGGGGATTTTTGTGAACCACTTGGGTAGATAGAACATGGCGAGAACTACTATTTCCAGTTTTGAACCTATTTTTCCCCAAAATGGTTGAAAATGGGTTAAGAGCAGGGGTGGGCAATTAATTTTTTCCAAGGGCCCACACGAGAGCCAAAAAATATTATGGAGGGCCGCACCTAGAGGCGGAACTACATTCTAATCTACATAATGTATTTATTTATTTACTATATTTACTATATATTACACATCATTAATATTAACATATTAATATATCAAGAAATATTCATATATTATTAGTATTAATATCATAATTATATTATAGTATATATAGACATAATATATTGAAATTATAATATAATATAATATTATTTATTATATTATTATATTATTATTATAAAATTATTATAAAATAATAATAAAAACCACTTAAATTAAATTAAATTCAAGAAGACAAGGTGCAAACCAAAATGGAATGGCCCAATGGACCCAGCTCAGAGGATGGCAAAGCGGACCCAGCCCCCGCCGCAGCAGAGGAGAGCAGAGCAGCAGGTGATCGAAGGCTGCAGGCCTCCGCCCGCTCTCGCCCCAAGCTGTTCCCCAGCTGATCGCCCTGCTATGGAGTGCCTGCCATCCCTGGAGGCAATCCGGGCCTGGAGGGGGAGCAGTCAGCAATCTGAGGCGGCCATAGGTCGCTGAATGCTCCCGCTGCAGGCCCGGATCGCCTCCAGGGTTGGCAGGCACTCCAAAGCCGCCACTCCTCCGGCCTGTCTGCTGGCACAGGCACCACAGAGCCTGCGATTGGATGGCGCCAGCAGCACCCCTTCCTCTTGGCCTCGCCCCCGACGCCCTTCTCCCCGGGCCGGACAGAATCGGCTGCCGGGCCGCATCCGGGCCGCGGGCCGTAGGTTGTCCACCCCTGGTTAAAAGTAATCCATGTTTATCATTGGGAGTTTTTTCTAGAGCAGGTGTCCAGAATAAAGAGTTAGGTAAAGGTTTCCACTTGACATTAAGTCTAGTCATGTCCGACTCTGGGGGTTGGTGCTCATCTCAATTTCTAAGCCAAAGAGCCGGCGTTGTCCGTAGACACCTCCAAGGTCATGTGGCCGGCATGATTGCATGCCGCACTGTTATCTTCCCACTGGAGTGGTACCTACCTATTTATCTACTCACATTTGCATGTTTTGGAACTGCAGAAGCTGGGGCTAACACACTCTAAATAAAGAGTTGGAACAGAGTTATAAATGGAAAACCTGACATGATACGTACAACCAAAGTCAGAGAACATTAAAAGTATTGTTGAAGGCTTTCATGGCCGGAATCACTGGGGTGTTGTGTGGTTTCTGGGCTGTATGGCCACGTTCTAACAGCATTTTTCTCCTGACGTTTCACCTGCATTTATGGCTGGCATCTGAAGATCCTCTGAAGATGCCAGCCACAGATGCAGGAAAACATCAGGAGAAAAGGCTTCCAGAACACGGCCATACAGCCCGGAAACAACACAACCCGCCAGTACGATAAAAGCCTTGTATGCAAGCAGTCTTATTATTTTGAACTCAGACTTAGTCTTTTGAATTAGCAATGTGGATGAATGCTCAGATAATACTGGTAAGTTATCATTAGTCAAACAGATGTAAGTTGGTGTTAAAAGAAGAATCACCTTCCATTTTACCAATGCTCAGACCAGAAATATGTAATACATGCTTAGTTGAGCTGGCTTGTAGGCACATTCCTGCCCACTAGGGGTAGTTAAGTCCACAATCAAATTCCCCTAAAATATGATCTGACGTAGATCCATTCTCAAAGGTGGCAAAACCTGTGGTGCAAAGTTCATATTTGGCCAATCTGATGCTGATTGGGACTGCATTTCTGACGTGACTCACCTGGCTGCCATCGTTTTGCCTGTGGGAGTGGCAGGAATGTTGACGTGCAGCATATTCGTAGCCTACGGGGTGATTTGATTCGGTTAGTTGCCTTCCCTGTCTTTGGTTTATGTAGAGCTCCCCTGTAAGTTCATTGCCATTCAAGTAAGGCATGTAGTTTCTAGTTAGTACAGCAATAGCATTGCAATGAGATACAGCTCACACTCTTAATTTCTTCCTATCGCTTCAAACCAAACTTGAAACCAAAAACCATTCTTTTCCAATGTACTGTTCTTTTCCCTATAAAAGGGGGGACCCCTTTGACCTCTCTGGGAAGGAACCCCCATGAGTCTAGGGGCTGTCACTGAGGAGGCCCTCTCTCACATCCCCACCAACCATGCTTAGCCACGTTTTTTTCAACTCTCTCCAGAACGTACATGTGCACCTCAACCAAGTGCTTACAGCTATTCACATTTTGCAGAGCCAATTTCACTCTGCAATGTGGTTTATACTACAGTGCACTGATGTGCATTAAGGGCTTCGTTTTAGCCTTTCCACTGACTTTCTTTGTGTTGGATTATTGGGTTTAAAGCATGCTGTAGCACTTTCTAGCTACTAGCTTTTGAAGATGTCTTGAAGTTGATTAAATGACCTAATGGAGGTTATATCGCCGGTACAAAGTATAATGGCTTTAACTTAGATGGCTGTGAAAGGCAGGAAACAGCCAGACTTTGAAGCTGCTAGGCCATTCAATGCTAATCAAGGTGACCAATTGCAACATTCACACTTGCCTCAAACAGACAAGAGTTCTTTCTCCCACCCTGGACATTCCACAGATACATAAACGTCACTTGCCTAGTTTCCAACAGACCTCACAACTTCTGAGGATGCTTGCCATAGAGGTGGGTGAAATGTCAGGAGAGAATGCCTCTGAAACATGGCCATACAGCCTGGAAAACTCACAGCAACCCAGTCAGCTACTTGCAAGGCTGCATCTCCCAACATCCTTTCCCCCTTCACTAGGCAGGCTTGGGATGATGGGAGTTGCAACCCAACAGGAAGGCTGAGCTGTGTGACTGGTTAGGAGAACCTTGAGTTTCAGCCAGGTCTGGGACTGATGGGAACTGGAGTCCACCCACATCTGGAGAGCTGCATGGATCCTACTCTTTGGCAAGCAGGCTGGAAATGATGGAAGTTGCAGCCCAACTAGAAGGCTGAGCCCTCTGACTAATTAATAGGAAAGCTGTGAGTTCCAGCCCAGCCAGATCTGAGGCTGATGGGTGTTGCTGCCTGAGCAGGTATTGGGCTGATGGGAGTTGTAGCCCATCAGCTATACAATTTTCTAAAAAGTCCCATTATAGAGGTATGCATTTTCTAGCATAAACTTATATTTCTAGCATAAATTTACCTTGGGAAGTCTGACTTGGACATGGTGGTCCACACTCTGGTTACATCCTGTATAGATTACTGCAACGCTCTCTACCTGAGGTTGCCTTTGAAGACTGTTCGGAAGCTGCAACTAGTCCAATGGACAGCAGCCAGGTTGATAACAGAGCGGCATTCAGAGAGCGTACAACTCCCGTGTTGTGCCAGCTCCACTGGCTGCCAGTTTGCTACAGGGCACAATTCAAAGTGCTGGCTTTAGCCTTTAAAGCCCTAAACGGTTCGGGTCCAACTTACCTGTCCGAACGCATCTCTCCCTATGAACCATCGAGATGTATAAGATTATCTGGAGAGGCCCTGCTCTCAGTCCTGCCTTCTTCGCAAGCGCGACTGGCGGGGACGAGAGACGGCCTTTTCAGTGGTGGCTCCTTGGCTTTGGAACGCCCTCCCTAGAGACATCAGATCGGCCCCCCTCCCTCCTGACATTTCGCAAGAAAGTCAAGACCTGACTGTTTCAGCAGGCATTTGCTGATGAAATATAAAGGTTTAATTAGATATATGTAATGACGACGATGCAACGGAAACTGATTTAAACATGACGCTGAGACTGCAATTGTATGTTTTTAATTGTTAATTTGTTGTTATATGGTGTGTTTTTTTGTATGTTTGCTTGTGTTGTATTGAGGGCAGAGACTGCCTTATGTAAACCGTCCCGAGTCGCCTTCAGGCTGAGAGGGGCAGTATAGAAATGTGACAAATAAATTATAAACTCAAAAATTAATGAGTATTTCAAATAAATAGCATTACAAAATGCCTGACCCAGGCAATGCCATGTATAAATGCTAGTTTGCCATAAAATAATATTTTTCTTACAGACCACGATCTAGATGTGGTTTGTACTAGTTGCGAAGGTAACTAACATGTACTGAATGAGTACCATAATACCTTCGATAACTAGAGGGATTTTAATGTGATACTGTCTCTTTTGGAATGGATATGTCTATAAATCATGCTTTTAAAAAGCTACCTTAACCTACTCAAAGGTTGATGTGTCTTGGTGAAAGTCCAAATGCAAGAAACCCCTCTGCTGCTAGTTATTTCCGTGTTTGCAGTTTAATGCGTGCTGAAGTGGGAACTCCTAACATTCCCCATCTTACAGATTGTGTGAACACACCCATCTTCTAAAGAACCTTCCAGGAAACATGAGAGTGAAAGTAGCTCAAGGTATTCATTTTGTGGCCGATATGAATCACAGCTGCCTGGCTGCAACAGGAAAAACGTATATACATTTTTAAAAAGTGCTAGATCAATTCCATTTAAGACCTATTGCTTTCTTTAGACAGCAGGGGGGAAACCAATTGAATTAATGGATACCTGTAGCTGGTTAAGAAATCAGGAAGGGGACCAGTTAAAATATACTTGAAAATATTTTTATTTGATAGAAACTTGTAAATATCTATGGAGTGTTTTAAAAGAGGGAGTATCTACATAGATGATGCCATGAGTTAATGCAGGACTGGGCAAAAGGTAGAAATCACAAGGTGATTTGCACAAGACCAACAAGCAATTCTGATGCTCAGTAACTTAACAACAGAAACAAACATAAACCACATTTCTCCTCCAAAATGACGAAACTGGCAATTTGCTGAAAGTTGATGCAGTGGGGAAAAGACCAGATTTCTTTGTAAATGTATTAGCCTGAAAACTCTAACCCTGGAAACAAAACCCTTGGACTAAGCATGTGATCAGGGGTACCTTGTTCAACAATTTGAACATCCATCTTCCCAAGCATTGGTTTCAGATTCTGAAGTTAAAAATCAAAACACAGCCTATTACAAGCTTCAGTTCTATCCCAGTCCCTGGGGAAATGAAGTATGAATTTAAACAGTTAAATTCGTTGTGTTGTCAAAGGCTTTCATGGCCGGAATCACTGGGTTGCTGTGAGTCACAACCTCACAACCTTTGAGGATGCCTGTCATAGATGTGGGTGAAAAGTCAGGAGAGAATGCTTCTGGAACATGGCCATACAGCCCAGAAAACTCACAGCAACCAAGTTAAATTCATTGTTTGATAAACCTGTCTATTGCTGCTACTTCTACTATATTGTTCAAGTTGTTTCTCATCTATGATAACTCTAGGGCTGGTTCCACACAGGTCTTTAACCTGGGTCCAATCGGGTATCTTAAACCTGATTGGGTGTGGGTTACAGTCTGTACACCTTCCCACAAAACCCACATTTTGGTGGTGGTGGTGTCTAAATGCCCTGCCGGACCTTTCAGCAAGGCACCAAGACACTAAAGAAACCCTCCCCAGAAAAGGTCTACAAATTCAAAATTACTCATCTGGCCGCCTTTACCATGCTGCTGGAGCTCTCCTTTCATATTTTTCTACTCCTTGCCCCCCTTTTCTTAGTGTGTCATTTTTATGCACCGGGGTTGGGAGGGGGTTACAGCTTTCTGGGTTTTCCAGGCTGATCGAACCCAAAAAACCCAAGAGGGCCATGCAGATTGCCCCCTCAAAAGTCTGAAGACATCTGAGAGGGCAGTCCCCACAGGGCCCATACTGAATTAGACTCTGGTCTTTCAGACCTGCTTGTCTCGAATTAATGGAGGCGTTGTTTAGCCGCTTCCAGTAGAAGTGTGTGAGCTCACACATTATGAATCCTGTTTGGAAGGGCTCTAAGACAAACCTATAGTGAGGTTTTCTATGCAAGATTTGTTCAAAAGATGTTTTCCATTGCCTGCCTCTGGGACTGAGAGATCGTGACTTGCCCAAGGTCACCCAGTGGGTTTTCATGTCTGATGGGGATTTGAACGCTGGTCTCTCAGATCCGTAGTGCAACACTCAAACCACTACACCACTCTGGATCCTATTTATGCTTTATTCTAGCTGTACCACATATTTTCACTTAACTCCATATAACTATTCTCAATTAGCTTCTGACTCAATAAATAAAATCAATGTAGCCCCTATCACAATAAGCCAAAGATACAGAGAGCAAAAAAAAAAAACCTAACCAAATTGTACCACTGAAGTACATTTGCAAATCTTGGCTGAAAAACAATAGTATGCATCACAGTAGTCTATGGTCAAAAAACATACCTACCAAAAACAAGATTTTGAATAGGAAAAAGAAGAGAGAGCAAGATAAATATTCTTTGACCAAAACATAAAAGGAAACTTTACTTCATGTCATTCAAAAAGAAGAACAGAAAGAAGAGGAAAACAGCATTTTGGAACAAAGTGTGAAGTGACCCATCTGCACTGTCCATTTAATGCAGTTCGAAGCTACCTTCAATTTGCAGTTACCAAGTAACTCCCAGAAGACCATGCAAAAGAAAGCCCTTAATATGCATCAGTACTCTGTGGTTTGCGTAATCACCATTCAGGTATCAACCCAGTTCTAGTATTTCCTATGGAATCAGGTTTGCCAGATTTGGAGGTGTAGGGGGACTTGGTCCCTGCCCTGTTCATATGGTTGTGCTTATTACTGGACAATGTGTGCCTTGCGGGTGGGGTCTGGGTGGCTAAACCTGCCTGGTGAGTCTCCAGGCTTGACTCACCGGAGAGACAGGTGGAGCCCAGAAGCAGCGGTAGTGGCCGTCACACCTGGCCAGTTAGTTCTGCACAAAGCCAAGTCCTGGCAGCATCATGGCCCTGAGTGTGACCGTCAAGAGGGTCACCCAGCTGCCGGGGACTGGGGAGAGGCAGGTGCACGTCAGCTTCCGAGGTGAGGACCCGGGGTTATGTGAACAGGGATGCCATTGGGAGTGGGGTGGGTGATGGAAATGGTCTGGGACTGGGCGCAATTAGTTTTGACTGCTGTTTGCTTGAGAACAACATGGAATAGCATGTGCACATCAGGGAGATAAACAGCGTTCTATTTCCCTTTAATAATAGTACAGGCTATGTGTACATTTTGGAGGGAGTATTTATTTCCTTCCATTCTCTGTTTATTTCCTGGGTCTTAAAAGGCATATTTGTGGTCTGTGATGTTTTCCGACTTGTTCTTCTCCTGGGAGGGAATCGTAAAGAAAATGCTGAAATGGAGGACTTCTTCAAATGTGGAAGTTTTCTCATACACTTAGTATGTTCTTCTAGGATACTGAACACATCTATGAGTCATTGTGCTCTACATGCAATTACATTGTTATGTGTATGTTCATCGGGAGCTCCTGGTGGAGCAGTGGGTTAAACCGCTGAACTACTGAACATGCTTACCGAAAGGTGGCAGGTTCAAATTTGAGGAGCGGCATGAGCTCCCACTGTTAGCCTCAGCTTCTGCCAAGCTAGCAGTTCAAAAACATGCAAATGTGAGTAGATCAATAGGTACTGCTCCGGTGGGAAGGTAATGGTGTTTCATGCAGTCATGCCGACCACATGGCCTAGGAAGTGTCTACAGACAATGCTGGCTCTTCGGCTTAGAAATGGAGATGAGCACCACACATCAGAGTCAAACACGACTGGACTTAATGTCAGGGGAAAACATTTACCTTTACCCTATGTTCATCACACTTGGTATATAGGTGTTGCACACAGGTGCCATTTTCCACAGACATGTGAAGAGCTACAAAGGTAAAAGAGAGATAGAGAAGCCTCTCTTGTCAGATTTTCCACCCCTCGAAATGAAAGTATGAACCAAATGTAGTGTGCATATTCGAGTAGTGCTACACACACACACACACACACACACACACACACCATACTAACTGCCCATGGAGTCCTGGGATTGGCAGTTTAGGGAGAATTTAGGATACCCAACCAGAGAGCGCTAATATCTCACCAAATTACAAAGACCAGACTTTCATAGGATGAAATTATAGTAGTTAAAGTGGAATATAGTGCTATATTTGTATATTATGAATGGGTCCCTAGCAGAATTCAACCATGGAAACCCATTAAATAACTTTGGACACCCTCTCAGCCTAAGTAGGAAGCTGTGGCAAGCCTCCTCCTGCCCAGAAAACTCCATGATAGTGTCACCATAAATCAGAGTTCATTGAAAGGCACATAACATCAACAAAATAGAAACAGCTCTTACCTTTTACAATACATCTATTTGGGAAACTATAGTCCAATATAGCTAGAAAATACTAGCAGCAGGCTATGGAGGCAGGATTCAGAGTCTACCATGCAGATTGTAATCCAATGTTCGCTTGGACAGAATAAGTTCCATTGAAGATAGTTTAATTTATTTATGAATAGATACATATGTAGGAATTCACAACAAATCCCAATGAGAAAGCATTTTGTACTGGGGTAAATATTGCGATTCCAAATTTGACTATTTTGTTTCATTAGTATCTGTGAGATAATGAAATTCTTCAGCTATCCCACATTTCTACAATTGTAGGAAAACATAACTGTATGCTTATTGGAGGACAAAACCCATCATTTCCCATTTTGATTTGCTGAAACTATTGGAGTTTCTTTGCTATTTTGTGCAGGGCTTTTTTCCATGTGGAAATTGAATTTTGAAGGGAAAGAGTGGAGTCTAGCCAGTGTTTTGACTGAAAATTATCCACCTCAGACACATTGAACCTGTCTATTCAAGAAGTGCAGCATTTTTGCGAGTCATTCGTTTCCTCTTGGTCTCTATTTAAATCTAGCTTCTCAACAGTAGTTGTTGACTTAGTAGCTGATAAGAGCCCAGTGTCAATTTTGTGCATTCCACTGCAATAAAATACTTTCTGGAGAAAATATATGTTTGCATTTCCCTATTAAAAGGACATGGTGAATTCTCTTATCCTTTCAAGAATCAGATAAACCTCTCAAACCCACAAGAAATGAATTAATTTAGCTCTAAAACCTGAAGTCAGGTCAGTTATATCATCTAGCAACCCATATTTTCTGTCTTCCAAATAACTTCCACTTAAGTTAAACAATGTAATATACAAGATTTCCAAATTCTAGGAACCCCCCCCCCCCCAGATGTTTTGGAGCTGAAATCTAACAGTATGATACTCTTCCATTTTATGAACGTTACATCAGAATTAGAAAATAAACAAGAATAATTTGTTGTAAAAACAACATTTTTTCATCTGTAATATAGATGGCAAAAATACAATATTTATTTCATTTATTTATTATTTCGATTTCTTAGTTGCCCATTCCGACTGGCTCGGGGCGACTCACAAATCATTAAAAGCATTTACAGATCATAAAAACACAGTAAAAACACTATAAAAACACAATCCACAGTAGCATATCAGAACGTGGTTGCACAAAGAAAATCACCTTCCAAATAATAATGGGAACCACTGAGCAAATGTTGAGACCCTCCAAAGTTAGAAAGTGCATTTAATTTTTAAAAACTTGTTTATATCCATAGCAAAGGTGGGCAACTCTTGCCTCTTGGGGTGTCAAGCCCTAAACGGTTCGGATCCAACTTACCTGTCCGAACGCATCTCTCCCTATGAACCATTGAGATATTTAAGATCATCTGGAGAGGCCCTGCTCTCAGTCCCGCCTTCTTCGCAGGCGCGACTGGCGGGGACGAGAGACAGGGCCTTTTCAGTGGTGGCTCCTCGGCTTTGGAACGCCCTCCCTAGAGACATCAGATCGGCCCCCTCCCTCCTGACATTTCGCAAGAAAGTCAACACCTGGCTGTTTGAGCAGGCATTTGCTGATGAAATGTAACGGTTTAATTAGATATATGGAATGACGACGATGTGATGGAAACTGATTTCAACATGACACTGAGACTGCAATTGTATGTTTTTAATTGTTAATTTGTTGTTATATGATTTATTTTTTTTGTTTGTTTGCTTGGGTTGTATTGAGGGCAGAGACTGCCTTGTGTAAACCGTCCCGAGTCGCCTTCGGGCTGAGAGGGGCGGTATAGAAACGTGACAAATAATTTTTCCACTCAAGGTATGCATGAATTGCTAGGGTGGGGATGGGGTGGAAAACATAAGTAGCCAAACTTTAATTTTCCCCTGTTACATTGCACATGGCCTTCAACAATGTATTTAAAAGTAAATATTAATATCTGGAGTCTTTCCTGAGACAATGCACTCTTTAAAGCAGTGTTTCTCAACCAGTGTGCCGTGGCACACTAGTGTGCCGTGACGGACCTCCTGCTGTGCCGTGAGAAAAGCTCTCTGCCCCCCTTCCTTCCCCCTTCCTCCTGCCGAACTCCTGCTGCTTGGGGGAGGAGGAGGAAGGGCCGGGCGGTGGCGAAGAAAAAAAAGGGGGCAGGGCGCCGCTTCCTTTGGCTGTTTTTCCAGCCAGCCTCCAATCCGCCATGACTCTCACCCCTTGCTCGCTGAAGCCGCGTGGAGGAGCCCCGCCCACTGAAGCCCATCCACCGCTAATGCTTCTCCGTGGGAGAGCTGAAGCTGGGAGAGGGGGCGGGGCATGGTGCAGCCTGGCTCCGCCCCCTCCCCGACTTTGGCACTTCCAGCAGCTGCTCCAGCCTTGAGGGGACAGTGCGAAGCTACTATTGTCCTGGCTCTGGCACCGCTGGCTTGGCACTGCCCCCTCAAGGCTGGAGCAGCTACTGGGAGAGGTGAAGACAGGGGGAGGAGCGGGGCATGGCATGTCCTGGCTCCGCCCCCTCCCCTGGCTTTGGCACTCCCAGCAGCTGCTCCCAGCAGGCCACCATCCCCCAGCCGTTTTTTTACTGTGTTAGAGTGTCATTTTGTGTCATTTTGGTTGGTGGTGTGCCCCCGGATTTTTTTAATGTTAAAAGTGTGCCGCGGCTCAAAAAAGGTTGGGAAACACTGCTTTAAAGCATGGAGCAGAAAAAGTCAGTCTGGTGAATTTGACTTTTGATGGGGTTGAGAGCACAGAGATAGCTTTGAAGAGCTATCTGTGACCCTGAAGTGTTTTAGCTGGGACTGTGAATAGGAGGATCCATGCCTGGTGCGCTCATGCTAAACCAGAAAGGCCAGGATAGAGAGTCAACTTACCAGGTTGAAGACAAGCCATAGAGGTGTATTGTGATTCAACCAAAAAGGATGCAAGTACAAGCAATTTGATTCAAAATATGCAAGCATAAATATACAGAGAAATGCAAGACATCTTATACAGTTCTGAAGGCTGTTTGAACCTCCTGTTCCCTCCCCTGGTTGGCCAGAAAAGAGGCTGGCTAGGATCCGCACCAGGATTGGCTGACAGGATTGCTGATATTATGGCTTTCAGGCAGGGATTCCCTTGGTGGGGAGAATGGTGGCTGGGGACTGGTCAGGATAATGAACCAATCAGCTGTAGAGATTTTTTTTTGTCATGTCAGGAGTGACTTGAGAAACTGCAAGTCGCTTCTGGTGTGAGAGAATTGGCCGTCTGCATGGACGTTGCCCAGGGGATGCCTGGATGTTTTGATGCTTTACCATTCTTGTGGGAGGCTTCTCTCATGTCCCCGCATGAAGAACTGGAGCTGATAGAGGGAGCTCATCCGCGCTTTCTTCAGATTCGAACCTGCGACCTGTTGGTCTTCAGTCCTGCCGGCACAAGGGTTTAACCCACTGCTCCACCGGGGGCTCCTTGCTGCAGAGATGCACCCCTAGAAGGGTGCAATCTGGGAGAAATCAATACCATTTATAGGTGGATGAGTTTTTTATTCGCTCAACTGTCCAGTTAGGTGCTAAACAAAGATATGGAGCACAAGAGACAAAAGTGTGAGATTCAGAAGACAAAGGTACAGAGCCTGGGCAATCAAGGGCTTGACTCTCAATAAAAGGGTCAACGAATGCTCATACCCCAAGCTCCTGTTTCCACAAGGGAGCTCTCAGCCTCAGGTTAATTATAAATTTTGCTTATCTGTCTGGCAAGGGAAATCACCCATCTGTATATACACACAATGAACCTGATGATTATCTGGCTTGGAAAATAGCCAGAGGGATTTGTCCAACCTTTATATTCTCAGGGGATTATTTCAGAAGGGTCACAGAGGGGTGGCTGTTTCTGGGCTAAATTTGGAAACAATTCTGTAAGTCAGTTTATATACATTTTACACAGGAAAGGGAAACAGTATGCATGTTACACAAAAATCATAAGAATAGATACAGTTTATTGAAGGGTTAGATATGATATTGTTTATGGTTGTATAGCTGCTTCTGGTTCGTTCTTGATCTTCTGAAGCCTTTAACTTGCTCAACTCTGGTCCTTTGTGAAAAGTTTTTAATAAAAAGGAAAAAATAATATATTTATTTGTGGTCTCTTGGTGAACTATAAATCTTTGGGGGTGGGGGGTGTTACAGTGGCTCGATAACAACCCCCAGGCCTGGTTTTCATAGTGAACACACAGAGAGTACCTTGGTGATGCATCCATACCAACTAGTCAGAGTTTTAGCTGTGTAAGATGCAGCTGGATGTTTGAGGCACTTGTCTTGATTTATCCTCATGCACCAGTCCCCTGAGACTGTCTAAATGAGAACTTTATTTCCTGAATTAGATTTTTTTAATTGAAAGATTTTATTTGTATGTACAATAAGGTAGTCTTCCAAACCTTGTGAGACTGCACCCTCCATAAATCCCAGCCAGCATGACCAAATAATGGGAGATTATGGGAATTACAATCCATCACTATCTGGAGAGACCTGGTGTACTGTGTTCTTGGAAACTGCATATTCTCTGATTGAAGGCCCCTGTGTACATTGTTTACAATGGCATACAAATTCTGCATTTTGTTCACAGGTTTTACTCAGAAGACAAAGAAGATACATTCTGATCAGGAAGCAGTCTTTGGAGAGGTAAGGAAGCCTTGCATTCATCTCAAGAACTGAGCTTGCCATCATGGCTCATCGGCATATTGTACTTTAGTGTTTGAAGACAAGTATCTACCTTCCCATCTTTTGAGATTTACAACAGCAAAATCCAGTTTTCCTCAATGGCAAGACACAGTATGACATGACTAGCATGCTCAAGCTTTTAACAATAGAATTTTATTCTGTCCCAAACTTTGTTGTTTGTTTATGAAATCAGTCCCACTCAGCCAGTTTTAATCATGAATTTTAAATGTGTGTCCTGTGCTTTAATCTTTGCTTTTTGCATTTTAATGTGTATTTGATATAAATATGTTTTAGTTTGTGTATTTTATAGATATGTGTAGCAACCCAGTTCTCTTTTGTGCCTGGGGGGCAGGGGGCAACACCGGGGGTCCCACTTGCATTGGAGCCAGCCGCAGCTGATGAGCAAATGGAGGAAGGGGTTAATGAGTTAGCTGGGCCTTCCTCTCCCACAGAGAACTTGGCCTGGGATGATGGATGGCCTGACGACTACGATAACTGGGAAGGTCAGGAGGATTCAGAAAGTGTTGATAGTGACGATTGTTATGAGAAGCCAGGTGGTTTCGGGTCGCAGGAGAGAATCAGGGAAACAGTGGAGGATGAGCCCATGGAAGCTGAAAGGGAGTTTGTCTCTCATGAAGATAGCGAACCAGGTGCTGGGAGGCAAGGACGGGGCTTCGATAGGAGAGAGAGCATCGAGTCCAGCAGGAGGGGTTGGCACCACAGCCTAGAGCGCCAGAGAAGCACGAGATCCCGTAGCACAGATTGGCGCAGAAGCCTAGAGCGTTGGGGACCTCGCCAAGGGGATTAAGTATAGGATCCGTGGGAACGGATCCTCAGTAGCTCGGCCACTTCTATTCTAAGAGGAGTGAAGCGAGCAAAGGACCACGGAGCCAAGTTGCTGGCTCGTGTCTTGCCAAGAAGTTTCTTGGGCCCTGTGAACTTTGTCTTGTTCCTTGATCCGCATAAGTCTTTTGCCAAGCCTTTTGCCAAGCCTTTTGCCAAGCCTGTTGTCAAGCTTTTGCCAAGCTATTGGATTGGATTAATACAGACTCTTTCCTTGAATTGAACTTTTCAATATTTTATGGACAATTACCTTTTCACCTGTTCTTTATTATTCAATAAATAGTTAGCTGATTACCGTCTCTGTGTGTGTGATTAAGGGGCCAGCCGAGTCCTTGCATCGTGACAATATGTGTATTAATATGTGTATTTTATAGAATGTTTACATTTATAGAATTTTATAGGTATAAAGATATAAAGGAAAAAATATTTATTTGTGGTCTTTTGGTGAACTATTAATCCTTTGGGGGGTGTTACAGTGGCTCGATAACAACCCCCAGGTCTGGCCTAAATGAAGAACCACTAAATCAGCTGCAGGAATATCCCAGACTATTTCAAGAGAATCCATACAGTGCTGAGACTATAGCAGCAGGCCAACAATTATCTACTGCCATAGCTAATGCTAAGAAAGACAATTCGACACAGCTGCTTGGGAATCTTGAAATGTCCAGGACTCACTGAAGAGCCTAGCAATGGATAGTGACCTAGTGCCTGGATAGTGACCCTCTGGTCAACTGTGGAAATACAAATGCAACACCAGACCAGATAGCACACCAGCTAATTCAGAATGGGAAAACCAACAGCAGCAGAGCAAAGGTGAAAATCAATAAGGCACCAGAACTTGAAACCCACCAGTTGTCATCTCCCCTAAACCTGAAAGAACTGTCCTAGATGACTTAATGATGGAGCAAATCAAACACTTGGGCCCCAAAGCTGAAAACTTGATCTTGAAATTTTACAGTCTATGCTTGGCACACAAATGGATTCCCAGACTATGGAGGAAAACGAAGATCATTGTGATTTTAAAACCTGATAAAGATGCCTGCAATGCCAGGAACTACCAACAATCTCTCTCTTATGTCTCATACACACACCCATACACACACACACACAGATTATATGAGAGGATGCTATTAATTCAAAATGTTGACTTTGCTGTTCTTATTTTTAGATCTTTCGTTGGCCACATTATGGAAAATTCATTATGGAAGAGATGCTAAAAGTTAAAGTTTACAACTGCAGCAAGGTATTCAGTAATAGGTAGGTTCATATTTATTTCAAGAGGGTGATATAAGGCACAAAAATGGAGCTTGACTGATATCATCCAGTGCAGTCTTTTTCAAACTCTGCTCCTCCATGCATTTTGGATTTCAGCTCCCACAATTCCTAACAACTGATAAGCTGGCTGGGATTTCTGGGAGCTGAAGTCCAAAACACCTGGAAGAGCAGAGGTTGAGAGACTGCTCTGGTCAATCAAAACATCTTCAAGTCTCATTGATCCAGAGCATGTGCTCTCTCTCAGTACTGACAACTGGGTTGGGCTATAATAGCTTTATAGTTGCTAAATATTTTAATAACTAAAATAATAAATATCAATATTTAATATCTAAAATGCTTAAATATATAAATGAAAGTACACCCATATAGAGCTTTGTGCAAGCGTTTTGTAACTGGAATGGTGCTAGTGCTCTATACCAATGTTACTTGTTTTTTTCGTAGATTACTTGGTACACTAATTATCAGCCTTCAACACTTGGTAACATCTGGACGACTAAACATCCGAGAGGCTCTTGTTGACAAAAATCACAGCATCACTGGAGTAAGTTATGTCTCTATTGTCCTAATTGGAGATTTTTGTCCTTTTTGTTCTACATCCCCTAGATTCCCGCTGACAATTTGACCAGTGAACATGATACCTGGGAGATTTGGGGGGTTTCAGTCCAATATACTGTATGTGTGCAGTGGTTCTCAACCTGTGAGTTCCCAGGTGTTTTGGCCTATAACTCCCAGAAATCCCAGCCAATTTACCAGCGGTTAAGATTTCTGGGATTTGAAGGCCAAAACATCTGGGGACCCACAGGTTGAGAACCACTTATTTATAGACTGATGAACTAAAATGTGACATAGTAAAGTGATATTGTACTATTTCAGGTTGTAGGTGGGTATTGCATGTCTGACTTTGTCCACCCTGAGCCACCATTAAAAATTCTCCATAAATTGAAAACAAAATGGTTAGCATAGTTTTAGTGACATAAATATATGTATGTCCAACTTTTGCAAGCATACGTCTTGCCTGTGTGTGTGTGTTTGTGTGTGTGTGTTTCTGTGTGTAACTATGGATGCCAGAATTTGCTTCCTCCCACCAAAAGCCCCCTGACGACTCATCTTCCTCCTGTGGCTCCTCATCTCCATAGCCATGTAGTGGTTTGTGGAGAGTGATAACTGAGAAGCATCCAGCAATGTCACTATAGCGAAGTGCATAAAAATGAAAGCATTTTTCCAGATGATGATGTGGAGATGGGGAGCTGTTTGGGGAAGGTTAGTCTTGCAGGAGAGTAGAGGGAGATGTTTGTCATTCTGCCATCATTGAACTTATTATATGTCTCCTGAAAGTTAAAATATCAGAAAGAAAAATTCTAGCCGTGCCTTTTCCCCTAGCATGATAGTTTTCATCTTTCTCATCCCATATGTAAACATTGCAACAAAGGCAAAAGTGGTATAGTTTTTTAAAAAATTAGGCACATTGAATCCACTGTACGTAACTGCCATGGCAATATCCTAAAGAATCTTGCAACTGGTTTGGTAAAACACTTGAAGTCTCTGGATGGGAATTCTAAACGCCCCTCCATAAGCCTTAGATCCTAGAATCTTATAGGATAAAACCAGGAACTAATAATAGAGCCATAGGGTCTCTGGGTCTCCCTGTTGTATCTCAGATAACTTAGACTGCCCCTTGAAAGAGCTGGCTGAGAATATCTTGCAGAAGAATGGCAAATACTATCTTCCCAGTATCATCTTGTTACTTTGAAACATGAGGTAGAATATCCACAAGCACAGCTCCCTATCCCTGACAATAAGAATACAATAGTTACACAATAGATATCCAAAAATGTGTTGCCTGGGGCAGTCTGGTCACTTTGCTTGATGGAAGAACGGGCTTTCAATCTTGGACACCTTAAGATAAAGACAATAAATACTTTGTGTATTCTGGCATGGCAAGGGGTTGGACTGGACAGTCCTTGAGGTCTCTTTCAGCTATCTGATTCAGAGTAGGCACCAACGTTGTACTGCCGAAGAGTCTCTGCTCAATTTCGCACACTATTATTTTCTCTCTCATAACTATCCTTTGCATGTTCAATAATGGACTTACCGGCTGTGTTTAAACCATAGGAATAGTTGTGTGTCAGAATTTTGATAAACGTATATCCTGCACGTTGGAGGAAATACAAATCAAAACAATTCGGAGTGTGGCATATAAATAATAGCTGTGGACTTCCTAAGATTTACCTTTCTTAATACAGATCTATATTGAATTAGACCTGCGATATCAGCCTCCTGATGGTGCTGCAGGAACATGGGCTGAGGAAGACTTTGTCTACCAAATGAAAGACAGGTTTGGAGAATTATATAAGGGGATAGTTGTATAGTCCTGCAGTACTTGTTATTGTTTTTGAAGACTAAGATACAGTTCTATCAGAAGTCACAAGCAACTTTAGCATTTCTTGTTATGTGCCTTCGAATCAAATCCAATTTATGGCAATTACTCAGAAGGTATTTGCCATAGCCTTCTTCTAAAGTTGAGAGAGTTTGACTTGCTCAAGGTCACTCAACAGGTTTCCATGGGTGGGTGGGGACCTGTATGTATGTAACTAAACTTTATTACGGTCGATGACCAGATCATACCAGGGGTACCCAGTCCTGCACATCCAGGTTAAACCCAAGGGGTTATATACTTCAAACTTCAACATTTTTAAAAATCTAGGCTAAAAACTACATACAAGTAGTTATTAAAACCCAACTCAAACTACAAGATCATCCAAAGACAGTCTTCTAAAGGGAGTTAGTGGGGATGGCAGCGGTGGGAGCGGGGGGGGGGGGGGAGAGAATATCCAATATCAGTCTATGTCTGATTTCCCATCTATATTCCAGAGGTCTTTTGACTCTCAATTATTGTTGATAATTGATAATTGATGATAATTGGGTGGGGACCTGTACTCTTGTCTCCTGGAGTCAGTACAAAACTCAAACCGCTATACCACATGGGACCTTAGCCAACTCTTCAATGCTCTATTTTGACTGTTTTGGGAGAATTTAAGTCATTTTTCTGCTTAAAACTATGAAAACCATACTGTTTTCAGATTCATTTTAAAAGTTCCAAGAGGTCTTCTAGGAACATGGGAAGTGGTGCGTGGTTTTTAAACAACTTGAATCTATATTGACATGGTGTTGGGTTGAATCCTTTGGCATGGATATACTGAAAGGTTTGTGTGGCTGTACAGAAGCAAAAACATCTGTGCTGTGAGCAGAAACAAGATTAGCAAGGATTAGGAGTTCAGCACATTTAATGACATATGCATTTGTGAATTAAAATGAGTACAAATAGCCCTGGGCTATTTAATATTGAGGCGTGAAGAATTTTCACAGTTACAAATAATATCTAAAATCTATTTTGGAAGCAACTGTAGCACTTTAGCGAACTCTCAGAACTGCTAATCCTAGGTGTTCTGTTGACAGCAGTGCAAACGGTATAAAACCATAAGATGCTGTATAGCAGTGGATCTCAACCTTCCTAATGCCATGACCCGTAATTACAGTTCTTCATGTTGTGGTGACCTCCAACCATAAAATTATATTCATTGCTACTTCATAACTGTAATTTTGCTACTGTTATGAATTGTCATGTAAATATCTGATATGCAGGATGTGTTTTCATTCACTGGACCAAATTTGGCACAAATACCTGATATACCCAAATTTGAATACTGGTAAAGTTGGGGAGGTTATTTTGTCCTTTGGGAGTTGTAGTTGCTGGGATTTATCGTTCACCTATAGTCAGAGCCTTCTGAACCCCATTAATGATAAAATTAGGCCAAACTTCCCACACGGAGGGATTTGGGAGGAATTGACAGCGATTTAGGGGAGAGCACCCCTGCTCTCCCCTCCCCACTTGGAGTCTCAGAAACAGCCCTCCCCTTGGCTGGGAGGCCAGCTAAGAGGCTAGCCAGTCACAGCAAGAGGAGGGCTTTTTGGTGGGAGGATTTGCTGTCTGTTTCCAAAAAGGAAGAGAAGGATAGGCAGTGAGATCTAAAGAAAATGTGTGATGGTCTTTGGTGACCCCTCTGAAACCCCCCTCACGACCCACAGGTTGAGAAATGCTGCTGTATAGAAAGATATCTACCCACTAATTTCTGCTGCTACCACCACAGCTCTTTTCTTTGGATTTGCTACCATTCATTCATAGAATCTGAACAATTTAACTGCTGGGTCATTGCATTGCTAACCTCCCCCCTGCTGTTCTCTGCCTTTATAAAGATCAGATCTAAAGCACTTTAATGGTTGTTACAGTTCTGCTTCCAGGTATTGCAAAAGAGCAGTGTGTCAGCATTGTTAAAAGGGGTTGGTAGTGAAAGGATTTCAGAAACATTAACTGTTACACCTCTAGCAGATTGTTAAGAGAGTTGTTTTCCACAGCTGGCTTGTGCTTGTTTGATATAATTCATATTTTCCTCCTGTTAATCACAGTTCAGAGGTGATAATCCGCAACCCTGGATTTGAGGAACTAGAGTAAGTGACCTCTTCTTATTCCATTTTACAGTCAGATGCTCTGGAAAATAAGTGGGTAGATCAAGGACAAACATTATGAGGCATACAATACATGAGACTCAGAGTGCACATGATGGTCACTGATAGGCAGGATAGAAGGAAACACTCTTAGCGGACCTGTTTTTCTTTGCCTAACATTATTATGATGCAAAAGTGCTCCCATTTCTAGTATGATGCTGCCATAGCAACAACAGTTTTTCTTGCTATGTTCCCAGTTCCTGACAAGACGGAGCCTCCAGAGATTACAATGGAAAGCAATGTACTGTACTTGGCAGAAAATCAAACTGAAAGGGATAAAGGAAATTTAAGTTCTCCCTATGAAATGCAATCTTCCCTGCAAGGAGAGAGTATTTCCTTGTAGTAAATGCATGTCTCTCTCTGCCTATAGTGATACAGACACAAAGGAATACAAGATGTGTTGCCTTAGGAAAAATTACTCATCTAAATTCAAGTATAATGTGCCATTGAATGTAAGGTGCACCTCAATTTTGAAGATATGCATTATAGCAAAATAATTTGCTGTTAAATGTAATGCTAGTGGTAGTGGCTATGAAAAGGCTGGTAGGAAGCCGTACCCCTCCATCAAGTCTTTCCCACCAGCTTTTTCACGGCCACCACTGCATCTTGGGTTTACCGCAGGTGGGTTTATGTGCATGATCCTAACGCACCATCCAATCTAATGCACATATCAATTTTAGCAATGTAATTTTAGCAAAAAAGGTGTGCATTAGACTCGAGTAAATATGGTAATATGAGTACCTTATGCCATTCCATGTAAAGAAGCCAGTTGGGTTGAAAGATGACACTTGTTTCAACACTGGCAATGGACAGCAACCCTGCTTCACCCGAGAGTAGCTGACTTTCAGGGCAAACACATGGCTCTGTCTTTCTGCATCTTACCACTGCTCCTATATTCATCTGAGGTGTTAGTTCACTCATTAGTTCACTCATTATATCTAATGTAGGATGGGCTCTATCATTATGGTTTCAGGGCCACCATTTCTAGACTCAATATGTGTTTATAAATCTGTCAAATTTCAGTTAAAGCCTCATACATCTGCTAAAATTGCGCGCCTCTCAAGCCTTACACTATAATACATTTATTTACACTTGAAGTTGCTGCGGGATTCTTTGTTGTTTTACCCCTTTGATTTCGCAATATAGTCATATAGTATTTCAATGGGAAGTGTGGACCAGCTTTCGGCTGATGAGATAGTCAAGTTAATTAGGATTGCTGTTGTTGTGTGCCTTCAAGTCATTTCGGACTTAGGCTGACCCTAAGTCTAAAGTTTAGGGCAAGCAAATAATCTTGGAGGGCCACATTTGGCCCACAGACCTTCATTTGCGGACCCTTGGTTTCTTAGCTGGGAGGTAGAATGCAACTCTAAGGTTCCAGTTATATATACACTTCCCTGGGAAAAGCTCTGTTTTAACTAATTTATTCCCGTCTCATTTTGAAAAGGGATGCTTCACTTTACACTGCTAAGGCATTGATTACTCACCCCTATAGCTCTGGTGGGATTCATGGGCTGTCCCTTTGCCCTTATATTTCTCCATTGCGCCAGATCATATTGAATTCCAAAGATATGTGTTTTCATATATGAATAAAGCACGGTTTATAGTGAGAAGCCTAGCATTATACCAGAGAGTCATGTATTTCTGAAAGTTCCCTTTAACTAGAAGCACTGCATACTTTTATAACAGAGATGCTGAATTGAAGCGAGCTGCTGATCTGGACAGAAAAGCTGCAGCGCTTGGCAGAAAACTTGTCAAAGGCCTGGAGACCGATGATGACGAAGATGACTATTATGATGTTTCCGACATGGAGTTTTCTGGTATTGTCTTCAGCCCCGTGAAAAGGTACTGCTCTGCACTCTCTGTTGTGTTAAATTGCCCCCTTTCCTTTCCACACACAATGTTCCCCGAAGAGCACTTCTACTTTGTTAATAGAGTAGCACATTTGATGTATCTTCATGAAAGGAATTTGCTGCAAAGTGAAATATAGCTTTTAAAATTATGGTTGCTGTGTAGGTTGATAATCACATGCTGATTGTTTTGCTATGACACATCACAAAAAAAGTTGTTTTGAGAATTTTTCATAATGTTCATATAACAAAAACAACCGAAAGGTTGGCGGTTAAAATATGGGCAGTGGGGTGAGCTCCCGCTGTTAGCCCCAGATTCTGCCAACCTAGCAGTTTGCAAACATGCAAATGTGAATAGATCGATAGGTACCACTTCTGCAGAAAGGTAAACAGCACTCTATACAGTCATGCTGGCCACATGACCTTAGAGTGTCTATGAACAACGTTGGCTCTTCGGCTTATAAATGGAGATGAGCACCCCCCACCCCCAAATCAGACACAACTAGACAATGTCAGGGGAAACCTTTACCTTTACTAACAAGAACACTTTTCAATGTCTGGGTGAGTTTTATAAGCAGCCTACTCTCGTGCTGTTGGGTTTATCAAGCCACATCTAGTTTAGATGTTTTTCACAAGCAATGTTAAAAGCAACTTCCCAAAGAGTTCATTATCCCCTCATATTTGCCTTCTTCAACCAAACTGCCTCACAAAAGTCTTGTGAGACAGGTTTACTGAATATCCATGGTTCACCAATGAGCTTAGGTGGGAAGTGAACCGACTGATCAGAATTTCTGACTATAGTACACCACACAGGTGGAAGCTGAGTGTAAACCTTTTATTGACTTTTTGTTTAAAATCCATTTATTTATTTATTTATTGGATATGTATCTTGCCTTTCTCTACAAATGGGGTTAACTTGGGTGCCATATGGGAGACAAGTGGGATATAATGTAAATTATCAGATGCACATGATAACATAACATTTTTGAACCAAAAGCTTTCTATCTCTCAATATTCTCCTCATTTATATCATATTAATAAGACAGATAACAATAATAAAGAAATTATCTTTATGACTGCTTGGGAAACCACCCTGTAATTTATATAGTCCCCTTTGGGGTTGAGAAGGACAGTATATAAATATCACAAATAAATATATAGACTTTCCATTTCCAAAACACATAATTCCCAGACTTTGATCTTGAAAGTTATAGGCGATATTTGAGAACTTCTGTTTCTAGGGTTTTTTTCTTTTTGTGTTGGTGTACATGACAAATTTATAGCTATTACTGGTACTCTTTGAACACAGCTTTACCTATGTTCAGATACAGTATATGTTCCAGAAATAAATTAATGATTCAAAGATAATAACATTCTTAAGGCATTTGTTTAATGCTGTTTTTTTTATTTCAGCCGTTCTAGAGTCTTCTCAAAATGGGATTTGTTTTCTACTCCCAGACCTCAAAATGTTCAGGTAATGTGCTTTTTAGTCTTATTATAAACCAACCTTTAGGTTAGTTGGGAAACTGATGGATATATATACACACAGCTTCGTTCCTCATTTCCATGTCTAGAAACAAGGATGAGGAAATGTAAACCTCCCCTTCCCAACCACTGAATTCTAGGGTTCAATGAAAGTGATTGGTGGTGAAATTGTTTCTGTTTCCCTTACTACTAGTAGTAGGAAAGCAGTGATCTCGAAAGCCAGGCAACAGCAGGTGTTTTCCTGCAGCCCAGTTAATCAGCTTGGTTGTGGGGTGAAGTGAGAGTCAGGGACCATATAAGAACATATTGAGGATGACTGATAGGACCAAATTAATTAAGTTTTAACATATTTCTATTTTTAAGCATAAAGGGAAAAGTTAATTTATTGTAACTTAATTCCAGAATGGAATTATTGGTTATATTATTAATTAAACTAGAGAATGTATGGATTGTCTTACGGTATTCAGAACTATGAAGACATTTTCCAAAATCACTGCCAATTGCTGTTTTCTATTACATTATAGTTTATTTTTCAGTGTTTAGAGAACCTCATCCAAAAAACTGGACGTTATAAAAAATTCCCAAGTCTCCCTGGCCTTGATCCTAGGAAATGCATTTTCTCCACAGATTGGTATCAACATAATTGAAGCCCAGAAATTGGTTGGAGTGAACATTGATCCTTTCGTGGTTGTGAAAATTGGAGATGAGAAGAGGCACACTGCAACGCAGAAGTCAACTAACTGCCCTTTTTACAATGAGGTACATAACATACAAACAAAGCTAGTGTATGACTGTTGCTATGTTACTGAATGTAGACTGCAAAACATTTCAGAGGATTCACTATCCCTGTGAGGGCAATTTAATACATTATGAAATATGTTGAATTATCATAAAAACCATCTGTAACTCAACTATACACTTGGTTGTTCTATGTTGGGCAAAATGGTTTACCAGCATGGGTAGGCTAAGAGCACAGCTTAAAAACGTTCGCTGGCAAACCTTCTCAGAATCCTCCCAGTTGTGAGTTGGAGTTCAAAAAGTAATATTTCCATCTTTGGGCAAAAACATATATGTTCATGCATATGCTACAATGGTCTTTAGAATGTGGCAGCACATTTGGAAATAACTGCTTACAAATTGTCCTTTTCTCTTCCAGTATTTTACATTTGAATTTCATGAACCAAGAGATATCCTATTCCATAGGCTCATAGAGATTTCTGTAAGTATAGAATGGCACTGTAATTTATTCTTTTAGGACATGGGTGGGCTGACATGAGCACATCTACAATGGTGCTAAAAATAGCCCTCATGACAGGGAGCAATATACCATTTTCTCCTGGCATTTCCCCCCATCGTCTTCTTTCTGATTTTGATACTTTGAAATGAATTGGATGTGATAACTAATATACAGCCAGAAGTATTGCTTTGTCTTTCTTGATTAGTAGTGCCAGTGTGTAATCATTGTGACACCTCACTATTATGCTAGGTTCTCCCATTTGAAAATTGCTTCAGCTGTACTTGCAAAGATAGCAAATTGTTGACATTCTATATCACACTGTTGCCACATTTTCTTTGCAATATTGTGATATGTAGTTTTTCATCTGCACTAATGACATTGTTACTACCCCATATCCCTCATCTTATGCTTTGTGATTGGTTTTCCAATCACAGAGTGTGTGTGTTTGTGTGTGTGTGTTTGTGTTTATAGAGAGAGGGGGGTGCTCTTATGGCATGATATTTATTTATTTATTTACTTACCGTGTCAGGAGCGAACCAATGTATTTGAAAAGTTTTAAAACTTGGCATGATACTAAATGTCCTTCTTATAGCAACACCAGAGGCACTCCAAGTGACTGGCTATTGGTCAAAGGACATTTAGTATGGCATGATGTCATGGCACACCCATCATACTCCAAATCTCCCATTGTGAGAGAAGGCAAAGGAAGTATCATAGAATCATAGAGTTGGAAGAGACCTCATGGGCCATCCAGTCCAACACCTTGTCAAAAAGCAGGAAAATCACATTCAAAGCACCCCAAACAGATGAAATAGATCACACCATTCTCTCCCATTTTATGCCTTTCTCTTGTGAAAAACAAAAGTACTATCACACTAGTCTGTTGTTTCCGGTTGTCCTGCTGGAATTCAACTTGTACATGAGAACATTTTAAAATTTAGTGATCAGGGCAAGCTGACAGGCATGAATAACACCGCAAAAACTCATACTCATACCACCATAATAACACTATTTCAGCACAACAGGATTACAGGCCTCTAACATTGCCCTGATTTTGGATTACACTGTTATTTTAAAAATAATATAAAACAATGTTTTAAAAGTAATGCTGTGTTTGACATACTGGTGTCTAGTAATAATAATAATAATAATAATAATAATAAACTTTATAAGTCGTTTCCCTCTCCCCAAAGGGGACTCGGAGCGGCTTACATGGGGCCGTCCCCAAACCACAAATCACAAAATATTAGACATCAGAACAATAAACACAATAAAAACAATAAACACAATGAAATGAATACGTCTAACAAAAACACAATAAAAATGTGTCAAAACAGAGGGAAAAGGAAGACAAGAGGGCAGGCCACATGTACATATAGAATGTTAAAAAAAACTGGGGGAGATAAATGGAGTAGGGCCAAAACGTGAGGAGTCGGAAAAGCTAAGGAAATCCAAAAAGACGGACGTTGAAGGATCTAGTCTCCAAAGGCTAGGCGGAAAAAACAGTTTTTCAGTTGTCCCTTAAAGGCTTCCAGTGATGGGGCATTCCTGATCTCTCCCGGAAGGGAATTCCAAAGTCGGGGGGCCACGGAGGAGAAAGCTTTCTCCCTAGTATTCACAAACAGAGTCTGTGAAACTGGTGGAGGCGAAAGGAGGGCCTCCCCCGTGGAGCGAAGAGCTTGAGCTGGTTCATGGGGGGGAGAGCCGGTCGCAAAGGTAGGCGGGTCCCAAACCGTTTAGGGCTTTATAGGTAATCACCTGCACCTTGAATTGGGCCCGGAAAATAAACGGCAGCCGGTGGAGCTCTTTAAACAGGGTATTCCACTCTATCTCCCCAAGGGGACTCAGGGCAGATTGCAGAACACATATATGGCAAATATTCAATGCGGTTATAAAATTAACAGTACATAAACAGAGATATAGGCTTTCCCATCTTTTTCAATCCCTGGCATCTGGAGGCTGCGCTCAACTCTGGCCACAGGGAGGTGCTGTCATTACATCTTCAATGCTGAGGAGCTTTGTTGTCCGTAGATGTCCTTCTGATCGAATTGCTGGCATGTCCTTATGGGTGCCTTTTAAATCAAAACAAATACATCCAAAAAGTCAAATCACAATATATAGAAGGAAAATAAATCCCAATAAACACAATAAACATAATAATAGTAAACATAATAATAGTAATAATAATAAAACTTTATTTATATTCCGCCCTATCTTCCTGGAAGGACTCAGGGCACATTCCACACATAAAAAGGCAAAAACTTCAATGCCCGAATACAACAATAATGTGTCCATAGTAACAAAATTTAACAACTCAACATATAAAAACAAATTATGACTTAACAACTAAAATTTAATTAAAAAAATACAGCCTGTTATATCAGACATAAGACAAAACATCAAACATCGAACAGAAGCAACAACTTCCCAGTTCCTTAAGGGCAAATAGATTGATCATTGCTCAAGATATCTATTGAGCTGGTGGGGCAAACATATTAATTATAACTTATAAACATCACCCATAAAAAACTTTACTACAATTAGGACACATAGTAACACTAAAACATCACATATAAAACATCACAAAAAGAATAGAAAAAAACTGAAAAGGATTTCAAAAGCATAGACCACAGAAAACACAGCTATTTTCTTGGGAAGTCTTGTCTTCCCTCTATGTGCAGCATTTTCCACCATTTGCTCCCCACCATCCACATCAATACTGGAATATTACCCGTTTTTGTGGCAATAATGAAGAGTCTCTAACAGTGACTTTTGACTGTCATGTCGTTCCATAATATTGAGGAGGTGATTTGTATTATTGCACAGGTCTTTCATTCAAAGAAGATCCCATTTCTAGGTACACTCATAGGGACATTCAAGATTGATCTAGAGACGGTATACAGCCAACCAGGTATAGTACTTGCAAGATGCTGTTGCCAAGGGCTGCCACTTGATTCTTTCTCATAATTTTGCATTTCATCTATGCCTTGTGCTCTCCCTCTTTATGGCCCTGATGGTGGTGTATCTTTTTTATTATTCTTTCTTTTGTGATCAGCATAATTCACAGTCATCATCTTGATCCTCCTACACCAACGCTTTTGAAGCTGGGACAAATTGAATCATCTTTGGCTAACTGCTTGTGTATAGAGCTGAGTTCTGGTCTAATATTTGTCCCAGGTTATTTTGCTATCTGAGGCTAAGCAGCGAATACAACTGTTTATCTGATACACACTACATAGTACTCCAGGCCAATCGAATTAGTATAACACTTGAGTTAGAAGTCCTGCTACTACCCCTCTGAAAGTAGAACAACAACATCAATAATAAATTAATTTGGTGCCCTTTTATGGCAGTCAGATTTACTTGTCTTTCTCACAGTGGCAGCCAAATTAAATACCTACGACACTGGGATTCCTACCCTATATGTGGAAAACCTTCAGTAAACATTAGTGCTCACTGTAGCTATAACCTGTCCTGCTGTCACTCTGCATAGCTATGCTGATTTCAGGGAAGCAACTGATATATGCTTGCTAAATATTTGCCATGCTTTGCTATTCTTTGAGGGTGATATAACTTTGTTGACTTTCCCATAACTTTCAAGGCACTAGTGAGCTTTCAAAATTTGATGAGTTCTTAATTGCCATCATGTGCACAAGATCCACAGGAACTATGAATGAACTATCCTGTCTTTCTGTCTTTAGATCATCGATTCTACCAGAAATGGGCTGTCATTAATGACCCAAAGGACACTAGAGCAGGAGTCAAAGGCTTTGTGAAGTGTAACATCTCTGTCATTGCTCGGGGAGATGTGATGGCTTCTATTCCCACTGCTTCCAGCAGCCAGAATGAAGACATTGAAAAGTAAGCTTATGCATTGTGTTCCCTCACAGGATATGCATTGTGTTCTCCCATGGGAGTGAAAATAAGATATTTCAAAATAGTATTATCCTCCCCATAGTCTGGGATAGGTTTAGAGCTGCAGTGCTAACTTGGACCTGGGACTTTATTGCACAAAGCCACTATCCCATAGCAGTCGCACAATCACAACAGCAGCAACATACTGGGAGCAGCTAATCCATGGTTTAGTGATTGTACTTCTGCTTATCTTTGTAACTGCCCTCTCACACTTATGCTGCCCCTATATATATTTTAAAACAATGTCACAATTCCTGTTAAAGTTATTATTAAAATGCAAACATTAAATAAAAATATTGCCTCAGGGGAGTGGGGGGAGCGAGAGAGGATCCTGTTTCCTGACATCACTTCAGTGCCACATTGCTGGCAGAGAAACAGAATGGCTGCATTGCACCAAGAAGGCGACAAATACATGACTTGATCTGAGCAATTGATGGGGGTATGGATTTATCATAGGAAGGAAGCAGACTGGCAATGGGGTGTGTCATGAGATAGGTGACAGTCCTGATTCAATGCTGGCTTGCCTTCTTTGGGCATTAAAATCCCTGGTTTCTTATGGTAGGTCATCACAGAGTATTTTTTAAGATTTCACATTTATATTTATAAGTTGAATTTAAACATATAGACATGTAGGTAAAGTATAGATGGAAGCACAGTGTAAACATTCTAATGGGCAGTCAAAGCAACAGCCCACTTCCTTTCTCCCATCACAGCTCCAGAGCTTTCTCATTCTGTATGTCCTACTTGGAAGTTGCTGTGTGTCCTCTTTGTTTACTTTCACTGCCCTTTCCAACTGACTGAAGGGATGGTGAAAATGATAAGTCTTCTTCTGAAGACTTAAAAGAAGATGCAGCTGTCAAAAGCACCTGGACTGTGGCGCAGCTGGCTGGGAGTCAGCTGCATTAAGATCACTACTGACCGAAAGGTCATGAGTCCGAAGCCAGCCTGGGTTGTATTGAGCTTCCGACCATTGTGTAGCTTGCTGTCTACCTTTGCAGCCTGAAAGTCAGTTGCATCTGTCAAGTAGGATATTTAGGTAGTGCTTATGCGGGGAGGCTAATTTAACTAATTTGCAATGGCATAAAATCTCCAGCAAGCAAGCATCAGTGTCACAAATAGACAGTGAAGCAACAGCTCCCCTGGTGGCCAGAATACCCTCATTAAAGCTGGAAAGTTAAATAGCCTCTGTGTGTCTGTCTGTCTATGTATGTTGTGTGTCTATGGCATTGAATGTTTGCCATGTACTGTATATGTACATTGTAATCCGCCTTGAGTCTCCTGCAGGGGAGAAGGACGGAATATAAATACTGTGAATAAATAAATAAATAAGTCTCAAATTTCTCTTTAAAATGTTATTTGTCAGCTCTGTCTCTTTAAAGAGCCTCTAGTAGTAATACCGGCTCCTTTAGTATCATATTCACATTTTCTTCTCTGAAGCATCTTCTTGACCAAGAGTCTCATATCTGTCACCCTTAATAACCGACCTTTCTTTCTTTTGGGTTTAAAGTAATGCATAATCATGTCCAAGCTCTTTGGGCAGCATTAAATTCCCTCTCGATATCCAGGGCTATCATAAGGTTGTTGGATACAGTAAAAATTGGGTTCCACTGCTTTCTCAACAATGCCAACAACTAACAAGCAATTAAAAACTTGACTTTTTCTTTCTTAGAGGTGTGACCACTATTGAGTCATCAAATGTCATTCTTTTAGGAACTTGCTTCTGCCAAAACGAGTCCCAGCGGAGAGACCATGGGCCAAAATTTGCATCAAAATTTACAAAGCAGAGGGTTTGCCCAGCATGAGCGCAGGAATCATGGGTGGTTTTTCAAAGATTGTCGGGGAGAAGAAAGTTTTCATTGATCCATATGTGCAAGTGACCTTCTCTGGACAACAGGTAAGCTTAAGCCTAAGCAAGTGAGTTTTATGAGATGTACTGTATTTCCATAACCCGGAACTGTCCATTCTATTAAATGTGAAATATTGTTTTTCTAAGGTAGTTAAGCAAGCATCTGATTGGCCTCTGTGAAAAGCAGAATACTAAGTCATCCTTTGTTATGATTTGTCTTATCCCCTAAAGGAAATGGTTGTGTTGTGAGAATGACTTACTTGGGTTTGTCTAATCAGTTTTTGTGGGTGACAAATTCTAATTGTATGTATGACAATTCATAAACCTCTGTAACATTTATGTTCTAGTTGTTGACTTTTTAAATTAACAACTCCAATACTCCAATGGTAATATTGCCATTATCACCTTGATCGTTATCATTACCATCCTATGGGAATTCCATGAGTTGTCATCCAAAAATTAATGGATCCAAGCTGTGGTAATGGCAATACTAACAGACATATAAGAATATTAATAGAGATCTTCAAATTGAGATGAAGAAAAATAGAATGATCCCAGAGAACCATACCATCTGAATGTTGCTAATATGCAGTTGAGAGAACTCAGCCCTTGTGATCTCTCAGATGTCTACTGCTTAGAATCAAATTGGGATTTGTGACTGCTTTCACTTGTATTGGATGATGATGATGATGATGATTGACTTTGGTTTAGGGAGAAACCTCAGTTGAAAGCAGCAGCACAGAGCCAGTATGGAATGAACAAATCAGCTTCATTGAAATGTTTCCTCCTCTTGTCAGAAAAATAAAAGTCCAAATGTTGGATGATGCAAACATTGGAGATGTGTCACTTGCCACACATTTCATTGATCTGCAGCAAATATCTGACCCTGGGAGAAACGGTGAGTTCCTTAGAGAATCTTGATATATTCTTGATTGTTTCTCACACATTTCTGATGTGAATTTTCTTTCTTTCTACTGTTTTGCAAAGTTGTTTTTCAGAGCTACATCCTCCCAAAGCAGCATACAAATAAGGACACAAATAACAAATATTTCATGCTCACAGTAGCAAGGCTATAGAACAAATATTGAAAAGGCGATTCTTTTTCAAATTTAAACTTCACAAACTAACTACAGAGTGCCCATGATCGCTGCACAATCCTGGGAGATACGGTCCCCACCTCAAGCGGTGAAGAGAGATGAATAAAAAATAAATATTATTATTATTAAGACGTTAACCTTCCTAAGATCTGATAAAGTGGCTTTTGCCAAAACAAGGCAGTTGCACATATAAGGAGCGTAACTTTAAACAGAAAGTGTCAGTTGTGGACAGAAGTAGTTTTTATATGTTTCCAGTATTTGCAATGGTTCAATTTTAAATTATGTTCATTTGACCTATGTACTATATTTATGTATTGTTTTCACTGTTACTTGCTGTAAGCTGCCCTGTGTCCCTTTCGGGAGAGAGGGAGAAATATAAATAAACATTATTATATCTGATACACAACAAGATTAGTACACAGCAAACAAGATTACTATGCTGGCGGTTGTATTGGATCACGTGTCAAGACACTTCCCAAGTGTCTAGGACTATGTGATGTATCGGTGAATAATGCATGCAGATCCGAGTAGGGTAGCCTTTTGCAGCTAACAGATGGTAATTTTGTCAGCACCGATTGTTTTTAAGTGCTGGCCAAGATCTTTAGGCACTGCACCCAGTGTGCCAATCAGCACTGGGACCATAGTCTTTACAGTTTGATCTTTAAATCCTTGTATTGTGTCAGCTTTTCCAGTTGAAAAACAACTACAGAAGTGGCAGAAATTTTCAGTGTCACAGAATCAAACTGTCATGAACTGCTATTATAGATCGGAACCCTCAAAACATGGTTAGAAAAAACAGATGTACTAGTTATGGAAACAACTACTTCCTCCTCCTCCTCCTCCTCCTCCTCCTCCTCCTCTTTCTTACTAGTTTTGGCCATCTTAGAGTAGGATTTTAAGTAGGACACACTTCTGGGTATATTGAACCTATCAACTGTATTGACTGTTGATTTGTTTTTAAGTGTCTGTTATCACTTGAAGTCCTAAATGATTTGGGACTAGATTATTTGAATAATCACCCCCTTCACTGTGGGGCAGAACCAGTGATTTGAATGTTCAACTAGGGCTCTGGGAATCTCAAATTGCATTCCAGCTCAGCCATAGAGGCCCACTGGGTGACCTTTGGCAAGTAACACTTTTTCACCCTCAGAGGAAGGTCATTGCCAACATTCGCTGAATAAATCTTGCCAGGAAAACCTAGGATACTGTCATCATGAACTGGAGTTAAGGTGCATAACAAGAACCACTGTGCACTAGCCCAATGAGACACCACACCCTTCTTGTACATGCTACTTCCCTTAAAGGCAAAGATGTTGACAATGTGGGAGAGGACTTTCTTGATGCTAACATCTCATAAATTGAACTCACTTCCTTAAGACAGTCATTCGGTTTTCTCTTTGTGATCTGCTGGCAAGTGAAGACCTTTGTTTTTAAAGCACATTCGACTCTGCTATTCCTTAATTTTATTTATTGACAAAGATTTTGTGGTGGTGGTGGGATTCTACTTATTGGAAACTTAGCTTGTTGTAAACTATTTTTGATGATTTTGTAGCCAAACTCCAATGCAATCTGATCTCCAGTGTTCGCCAGATAAACTTGTTCTTTTCAGCAGAAAGGCTTTAAAATAAATTTGAATACCATTAGGCTGGATTTGAATTCAGCACAGTTTCAGCTAGGCTAGTAACAGCCCAGATGATACTTGGCCATTTTTTTTCGAGTTAGGATTGGACTCGTTGCATTTTTTATCAGAAAGAAAAGTAGAGTTCTAAATAAATATTAACCATTATATAAATCTGATTGTAATACCATTAGATTTGAAACTATGTCCTTTCCCATAGGGTTTAATCCCACTTTTGGACCAACCTGGGTAAATCTGTATGGTTCCCCTCAGAACTCAGCCTTGCGAGACATTCACAAAGATCTCAACGAAGGTCTGGGTGAAGGCATATTCTATCGGGGGCGCCTCCTCATGGCTATAACTGTAGAGATTTTCAGCACCATCCAAGCGGCAGAAAAAAAGCCCATGGAAGCTCTCAAAGGAGCCTTTAACAAGCTCAAGCTAAAGAAAAAGAGCAAAAAGGCAAAGGAGAAATCCAAGGGCTCTGTCAGAGAGAGACTGCCAAGCCAAGCTGAAATTGATATATCAGAGGAGGCTGAACAGCCAAATGAAGTGATTGTGGAGGTAGACGAGCTTCATCCTCTTCCAGATGTAAGTATTATCTTTATGTACTTTTGATGTTGCAATGAATGGAGAGCAGGGCTGGCCCCACAATTAAGCATAGTGAGGCAATAACACAGGGGTCCTCAAACGTCTTAAACAGAGGGCCAGGTCACAGTCTCTCAAACTGTTGGAGGGCTGGATTATAATCTGAAAAAAAACATGAATGAATTCCTATGCACACTGTACATATCTTATTTGTAGTGCAAAAACACTTTAAAACAATACAATAATTAAAATGAAGAACAATTTTAACAAATATAAATGTATTAGTATGTCAATGGGAAGTGTGGACCTGCTTCTGGCTGATGAGATAGGATTGTTGTTGTTGTGTGCTTTCGAGTCGTTTCAGACTTAGGGTGAATGACTTAGAGGGCCATATCTGGCCCTCGGGCCTTAGTTTGAGGACCCCTGCAATAACAGATGGAGGGTGAAAGATGCTCAGGTGACATGTGCTGGACAGGAGGCACATGCATATTTTTTTGCAGAGCAATGGCAGGGTATTACTTGACAGAACTGGAATGATAAAAGAAGGTGAGCTTGTGCTTTTGGAGTCTTGGTTGATGTTTTGAGCAAAATGTGTGGAGTCTTGCTTGTGTGTTTTGAGGTGTGGTCTAAGGGAATAATAATAATAATATAACTTAATTTTATATCCCATCTCTATCTCCCCAAAGGGGCTTGGGGCGGCTTACAAAAGGACAAGCACAGAGAGCACTGAGTTAAAACGTAATGCAATAAAATAAAAAGAAAACAAAACCAAATAGAAACATATCACAATAAAACAGCATCATGAAAACCGTACCATGGGAGCAATAAAAATGCTGAGTTAAGAGGGCTCTGAGTTTGTGCAAAATTCCTAGATAGAGCTAAGGGAAAGTGCAAAATTCAATGGCAGGGATAAGAGAGTAAGGGAATGGGATTCCGACTTGGCAATTTCCAAATGCAGGCGGCAGGCACTTGGAAGTATGTGACACTTGGAAGCAGACAGTCAGAAACCATGTGCAACTTTGGAGCTATACAATTGATTCAAAACTCTTCTCTTAATCAATGATTATAAGGTACAGAAACAGGCATTGTTCTCCTTAGGTCATGTTATTTGATAAGAAGTACTGCTGAAGTAACACATTGTGTACTCCAAGGTTCCTGAACATCCTACCCAACGCTTCATAGTTCCTTGCAATATGCTGAAGACAATATGTGACAGCATATTTGTTCCTATGTTGATCAAAAGGAAGAAGTAAGAGGTGCTGAGTTTGATGAATCTGCTCATCTTTTCTGTTATGGATATATTGTAGACCATTAGGATCAATCAACCCCTCTCCCCATGGAGTACCCACGGGGGAACATTCAAACAATAAGTATCCCAGAGGTTTCTCTCTGCTATGTGGCATCTGAATTGGATATGGATGTGTATTTTTATTAAGTATTTGCAATTTATAAAGCCTTCATGTTCTCCTCTTCCACACTACACATTTATTGTGCTATGATGCCACTTTAACTGCCATAACATCGTATGGAATCCTGGAATTTGTGATCTATGGAAGGGCATCTAGAAATCTCAGCCAGGGAGTTCTAGTGCTTCCAAACCATAGAATTCCATAGGATGTTGCCAAGGTAATTCAAGAGGAATCATAGCACTATAATTCAGTAGCGCGAGAGGGCATTCAGATTGAAAATAAACCTGCTGCAGATTTATTTCTAATACCAATGTTACATACACGGAAAACAAAAAAGTATTCAAGATTTAGTTGATAACTCAATTTGATAATAATTTCCAGTAACTTGAGGAGGAAAGGAATGAGCTGACAGCATTGAATCTTAGACTTCCTTTGCTTCCTTTATTTCAGAATGCCTTGGGTGTGAAAGAGGAATTTCTTCTCTTTGCCTCCTTCTTTGAGGTGACTATGATAGACCCATCGATAGGCAACAAGCCTGTGAAATTTGAGGTCTCAATAGGTAAATACATTATAGACTTTTAAAGGAGTTCTTACCAAAACTCTTCCATGTCTGTCACCCATTCTACTGTATCATTCTTCTTTCTCCTCCGTACAATTATACCTCCACACTTAAAGTTTCCTATCCAGCTATCCATATGGTATATGTTCTCTAGTGCTCTGTAAGTATAGCTATGGCATGATGAAATTGTTCAGGTTAGCCATGCACAAGCTAATTTATGAAGTTATACTCTTAGACATATTGCTAAAGAGTCATATCAAAGTGTTTTAGAAAATGTGAAAGTTTTACTCAACACGTGTGTTTCCTTACATTTCCACTATCATTTTTTTTCTTTTCAAGCTGCTGTAAAAAAGAGTAAGCTTTCTAGTTGTTCTTGCAATTGTTCCAGAAAAAAAGTTACTCAGCCCACTGCCTGCATCCTCAGCAAAGAAGATAATAAACAACACAAGTTGTTAATGCTCCAAAGATGTGATATAGGGCAGTTTACACTGATTAGCCAAAGCTTTGTGAAACTATGCCTTCTAAATGGGCACAATAACAATGATTAACCAAATTCATTTTCAAGGGAACTATGGGAAAGCAGAAGAAGTTGTATCCAAAGTCTCCAAGAAAGGTGAGAAGGGAGAAAAGGGTGAAGAGAAGCAGCCTTTGTTGGAGGCTAGTTCAGAAGATGAGCTAGATCTTGAAGTCATATCTCCAAGCACACCTTTGCTTGATAAATCTGTGACTGCGAGCCAAAGGCCTGAAGCCACTGAATATGACAGGTAACGGCTCTTCTTTGCAATCTTAAACCACAAATGTCTTCACGCTCTGTATGTTTGTTATTCATTTATATCAGTGGTTCCCAACCTTTTTTTTTAGCAGGGACCACTTGACCAGGGACCACTTCTCAACATTAGTACCAAAAGGGTTATGGATCAATTTTTGGCCAATTTTAGATTCGGTTTGGTTATTTGGGGTGCTGATTCAGAAAATTGCATTGGATAGACCACATCAGCTTTAGTTTCTGATACAGAACATATACGATCCAGTAGTCACCATCTGCTCACCCACAGAAAACCATATTTAATAAGCCTTGGTGCGAGACCAGTCACTGTTCTTGCGATGGTGTAGTAACGGTGAGGCCATGGACCATATTTTAGTTCTTGCTGATCACTGGTGGCCCACAGAGCACAGTATGAAAACCACTGATTTATATGTTCCCACATATCAGTCATTTGAAGCATAAATTTGGAAGAAAATCAGTGAATCATTTAATATGGGATGGGTCCTTGTTGAATATAGGGGGCCGTATTAGCCTCCCCAGGAGTAGGATTAAGTTTAGGCAGTGTGACAGAATTTCTGACATGCTTTTGGCATGCACCCAAGGCCATTTTGCATCTAGAAGATGCTTTCTAAAATGTGGAAAAATGCTCCCATCATAAAGGGGACATTAGGGGGGGAATTTTGAGTAAACATTTTTAAACATAACCTGACGGGGTCAAATTTTTTGGCGAGGGGAGCTGAGCCTGCACCTTGTTTATCTCTGATTTAGTCTAAAACCAGGTCTTGTGTGTAAAGAATGTTCAGTCAAAGTGATAAGTCAGCCCAAGGTGTTCTGCTTCTCATTAATGGTACAAGCAGATACAGAAAGTTGCCGAGAAAAACCATGTGTGACTAGAAGACAGATAGCAGGTGTCTATCTTTAAAGAAAATAACATTTCAATAGTTTTAATTCATGGAAATTAGCTCTTAAAGGGAGAAGATAAATAATATCCTAACAATACTTATACAGACAGATAAAAACATCCTCCAGTCTATGTTATATTTACCTACAGAAAGTGGAGTTGAGGTAAGGGGTCATGCAAAAAGAGATGTTTCAGGCTTCTTGTTATTATACCAGTATAATTCAAGTAATGTTCACCTTATGGTACCCCAAGACAACCCTTTCACAAGATTTCCTGGGGCTGGGAGCTGACTCTCTATTGGGGAGTAACAAATGTGTGTTATGACTTATCTGTACAACCTGTAACTCTTCTCTGCCTATTGCTCCCAGCTCTTACAGCTGCCTGCCCATGCTGCATGAGAAGCCATGTGTTTATGTTTGGAGCTACTGGGAAGACTACACCTGGAGACTCTACAATTCCAACTGGATTGTCAAAATAGCAGAGCGTTTGGTAAAGTATTGCTCTGCCTATAATGAACCCACCAAGTCCCGCTGCTTTTCCTTCTCAATGCTATTTTAATGTAATGCTTAAATAAGTCATGATTTCTAAGAGCTGTAAACTTGATTGCCACTTCATAAGTTAATATGTATATTTAGAAATTACATTTGAAAGAAAACCCTTTAACAGTATTTTTAATGCATATATATGTATACACATCTATGCAGATTTTAAAATATATATGGCACATGTAGGTGTTATGCAGTTATCTTTGTTACTTCTTATGGTTAAGCATCCCTTTGGGAGATTACCTCAAGAACATTAATAAACAACCTCTTTAAAAACCTCAACAGAACATAGCTTGCCTTTGGCATCTGGGATCTCAGCATTGTATTTGTCATAACAGGAACATGGACTAGAAGATGTGGAAAAGCTGTTGAGGAGACCAAAATCAAAAGCAGATGAAAGGCTTCGACAAGTGCTGGAGGAATTTGTAGCTGGATGTAGGTTAGTGCAGTGTTTTTCAACCTTTTTTGAGCCACGGCACATTTTTTACATTTACAAAATCCTGGGGCACACCACCAACCAAAATGACACAAAATGACACTCTAACACAGTAATACATATAGTTAATATGTTTTTAAATGTATTTATACACTCAGTGTGAAACCTGGGCCTGTTTAGATGAACACAACATATATATGACTTCCTCCAGCTGTTATAAACAGTTCCTTGGGGGGGGGGGAGGCAACTCTCGAAAAATCCAGTAAAATAGTAAAAAAAAAAAAGAAGAAAATTCCAAGCGGAGAGGCTCAATTTGTTTCTTGAAAACCTGTGAGGGGGCTGCTAGAAGGGGGGAGAGTGCCAATTTCCCACAGCACACCTGATGATCGCTCACGGCACACTACTGTGCCATGGCACACTGGTTGGGAAACACTGGGTTAGTGTATTTTTATATGTCATTGTCACATGCTGCCACTTGAGCTCCTTCTGTGTCAGTCACCCACAGCACCAATAGTTTGAGACTGGATAGTCCCCAAAAGAACATTATCGAAGCTTCAAGTGAGACATTTTTGGATTCATATCCAGGCACTCAGAGTTCTTTGTAAAGATATAGAATCTGAGAACCCAGATGAGAAGTCACCGTTGACAGACGGCAATATAGTACAATGCTCTTTAAATGTCTTAAATAATCATTATATGTGAGTATTTCCCCATATATTTAGTACATCTCTAGCTAATGTAGATACGTATGTTCATATATTTCTATTTATCTTTCTGACATTATTTTAATAGAGTTGACGGAGTGCACTTTGGTCTGATCTATTACAATTCTTATTTTCTGGAAAGGAAAAAAGAGGAAAGGGAAATATGAAATAGGAGAAAAATTGCCTCTGCTCTATAATTTTGATGTCATTTTCTTGACTACTGTTCTTAGGAGCAAGATTTGTCACCCCAATAAGATATAAAAGATCAGATGCCAATTCTTTGAAGATAGTCTTAGGTTTCATTTTGTAGCATGGCATTCATAGCAACTCTATTATATGAGTTGTGACTTTAGTAGATGGGTTTATCCTTTGTTTGTGTAGCAACATCTTGGAAGTAGGCTGTCACATTTATTTATTCTGTTTGCATGCCTTTCCAAGGTTCTCCGTGCAATAAACATTTTTACCCTCATGACTTTTTTGTGAACTTTAAAGAAATAGTCACTTGTTGAGCATGCCCAATGAGCTCTAGAAAGGAGTCTAAGTGTGACAACAATTTTTAACCAGTGTATCACACAGCTTACTGTGTAAAAAATCAACACAGAGAAGGGGGCACATGAGAAGGCTTTGTGCATATTGTACTACATTTGTTGATCAAACTTTAAATGGCATTCTGTATTTTACTAAGTATTCTAGAAATCTATGTGAACATACTATGTGATACATAGGAAGCAGAGGATGCATGATATGGAGTACCAAAAGGGTGGGCGATATGTGTCTCTCCAAACAGTTTACATCACTCAAAACTATTTGCTATACTATCTGAAGATGATGGGGGATGAAATCCAGCAGAAATTGGGGAAGTGAAGTTCTCCATTCTTGGGATTGAGTGAAATGAAGCCATTGGTAATATGCATTGGGAAATTGGACCAACTATCAAAATAAAAACAGTTCTGGTACTCTCTTCAGTAGGCCACAACATCAGAGAGGAAATGCAGAACAGTAATCCATTTTGCAATGGCTTTTCCTCCCAGTGTTTAGTTTGACATGCTCACATAGTCCATTATCTGTTTTTCTTTCTTTCTGGTAGAGTAGAAACTTCCACTATGCTCTTAAAAATGGTCATTGGCCTCTATCCAATTTTTATCCTGTGAAATATGTGCCTTCAGTCATAGTATCAGAACTCACAGTCTCTCTCTCTCTCTCTCTCTCTCTCTCTCTCTCTCTCTCTCTCTCTCTCTCTCTCTCTCATTGCAGGCAGTATTCTCTTAATGCGGACAAAAAGCCAATGACCCGTCCAAATAACCTTGATCGATGCCGGGTGAAATCTCTCCCACAGAATGTTGTAAGTCAGGTTGCATTTCACAGAGCATTGTAAATCAGAAACTGTGCAGACATCCAGATTTGTTGAATTGCAGTTCCCATTATTTACTATTAGTTTGATAGCTCTGGCTACTGAGAGTTGCACTTTAATAACATCTGGAGGATTACGCAGTTTCTACCTTTTGTTACCTCTAGCTGGACACTTGGTTTCATTTTTCAGGAGCAAATGGGAATTCAAACAGTAAGGACTTCATTAAACAGCCTAATCTTCATCTAGTAACTCCTAGTATAAAGTTCAGCATGTCCTGAATTTCTTTGTGACCATGCCAAGTTTGGAAATATTGCTCTCACTCTAGCAATTGTGGAGGATTTGGGAAGTAACTTTTCCAAGCTCTGGATCTATGCAAATATCTATGACTTTGCAAAGTTATGTGCAAGTTCCATTAATTTTAGAGTGCACTTTGTGTAGAAAGTCCCACCGAGGGGACTCAGGGCAGTTACACACAAAGGGGGCAAACATTCAGTGCCCTACATAAACACAAACATCTTAAAAATAATACAAAATAAAACAAAATTAGCACAATAGTAGCACAATAGTTGCTGGCATCCTCTTGAAAACATTAGGGTGTTGCTTCCTATATAATCAAAAGGCCTATAAAACCCCAAGCAGTACAATTGCTTCCCATTCCTGAATATTGTGGATGTCCCACAACATCCCATGTTCTGTTCTCCCTCCCCACTCTCTCATTTTTTCTCCTTTAGCTCTTGTTACCTGTATATCCTCCCAGATGTCATTGTGTTTTATTTCTCCTGCACGTTCCCTTTGTGCATTCAATTCTTCTTCTAACTTTATATATCTAATTCCTAAGTCCAAATTCCTGAGCCAAACCTTTCCAAAATGATAGTCATTCTTTCCACTCTTTGACCAACATGAACGCTGACAGCAATCAGAATCCATGGTGCCAATGATTATAATAAAGCGGTTTTGAGACTAGTACTTGTTAGAAAAATAGATGGACAGTACATGTTTGAAAAATGAGAATTTATTATGGTCCCCAATGTGATACTGGTATGAAGATGATGTGTATATGTGTGTGTTTTTATGCGTGTTCAGATCCTGTATGCAAAACAGGGGCTCCGCATACGAAGGCGGCTCACTCGCACCAACGTCAAGGAGAAGGTCAACGAGGCCAAGACAATTTTGTCAAGGCTGCGCTTCCTGGCTAAAGAGGTATATGAGATGATTACAAGTGCGGAGGTTTGGCCAAGGCTGTGCTATACTGGATCTGACTCCACTTTAATAGATCTGCATATTTAATTGACATTTACAAATGAAATAAAATCCAAGTCTCTAGGTCAGGGGTGGGCAATTATTTTTTCCAAGGGGCCACACGAGAACCAAAAAATATTATGGAGGGCCGCACCTAAAGGCAGAACTACATTCTAATCTATATTATTTATTTATTTACTATATTTACTATATATTACACATCATTAATATTAACATATTAATATATCAAGAAATATTCATATATTATTAGTATTAATATCATAATTATTATATTATAGTATATATATATATAGACATTATAATATATTGAAATTATAATATAATATAACATTATATTATTTATTAAATTATTTATTATATTATTATAAAATTATTATAAAATAATAATAAAAACCACTAAAATTAAATTAAATTAAATTCAAGAAGTCAAGGTGCGAACCAAGATGGAATGGCCCAATGAATCCAGCCCAGAGGATGGCAAAGCGGACCCAGTCGCCGCTGCAGTAGAGGAGAGTAGAGCAGCAGGCGATCGGAGACTGCAGGCCTTCGTCCGCTCTCGCCCCTAGCCGTTCCCTGTATTGCCATGGTCCTGCCTCAAAGCGGGGGTTGCCGCGGGCTGCACCAGGGCAGTGGGAGTTCCTTCCTGCCTTCTCCGGCGACTCCGGAGTGCCCTCGCGGTGGTGATCCTGGGATTTGGAGGGTCGCACATTGGTGGACTGAGGGAGGGCCCGAGGGTGGAGGCAGCACCAGCTCCAGTCTCTCCACCTCCTCCTCCTGCCTCCAGCGTGGAGCAGCTCTGGATGGCCAGGATGGAAGGGTCAGTGCCGGGAACCGTAGTTTTCTGACTCCTACGGCTCCCAGAATGTCTCAACCAGCTCATCCGGGACTACAGGAAGTCGTCCAAAGGCTCCTCCCCACCACACCGCCAGCACTGACGCTCTCACGCTGGCCATCTGGAGCCTCTCCATGCCGGAGGCATAAGGAAGAGGCGGAGAGCCTGGGGCACTTCAAAGCCGCCGCGATGGGATGGCGGCAGCGGCACCCCTTCTTCTTGGCCCCACCCCCGACACCCTGTCCCAGGCCAGACAGAATCGGCTGCCAGGCCGGATGCGGCCCGTGGGCCGTAGGTTGCCCACCCCTGCTCTAGGTCCTATGGTAGTGGAGAAAAATATGCAAATTATGTGAGTTTCCAGATGATATTTTATAAACCAGAAGATATCGATATAGTGCATTAAATGAGAGGTTGAAATATTTGTCTGCTTAATGTAGCTCCTAGTCTTTTCTAATAGCCCATAGTTTCTACATTATCAATTGTACTTTCATTGATTTCGTTCTCCTTCTTTCCCTTCTATTATCATAGTATTTATCTCAACGGTTCTCAGTCTGTAGGTCCCTAAATGTTTTGGCCTTCAACTCCCAGAAATTCTAACAGCTGGTAAACTGGCTGGGATTTCTGGGAGTTGTAGGTCAAAACACCTAGGCCCATAGGTTAAGAACCACAGGCTCCAGCAGAAGATTTGAAATATTTGAAAACTAGGTAAAGGTAAAGGTCCAGTCGTGTCCGACTCTGGGGGCTCGTACTCATCTCCATTTCTAAGCCAAAGAGCTGGCGCTGTCCGTAGACACCTCCAAGGTCATGTGGCCAGCATGACATCATGAAGCACCGTTACCTTCCCGCCGGAACGGTACCCTATTGATCTACTCCTATTTGCATGTTTTTTAACTGTTAGGTTGGCAGAAGCTAGGGCTAATAGTGGGAGCTCATGCCATGCCCCAGATTCGAACCTGAGAGCTTTTGGTCAGCAAGTTCAGCAGCTTAGTGCTTTAACACACTGCGCCACCCCTTGAAATCTTCTACCCTTTCTTTTAGCCCCAGTGTACTATCCCTGATGTCCTGATATGGATGTTTAGCAACAACAAGCGTGTCGCATACACAAGGATCCCTGCACAGAACATCCTTTATGCAGTAGTAGAAGAAGAAAAAGGCAAGGATTGTGCGAAGATCCAGACTATCTTCCTAAAGGTAGATATTATCTTTTATTCATCAGTATTTAAAGCTAAAGGGAGGTGAAGTAACTCCAAGGGAGCAGAAAGCATTTCAAGATTGTAGTAAAGTAGCAGCCCCTATTCTCAGAATGCTTCTGATGACTGAAAATGCTCTTTGGGACTTAAAAGGTTCCAGGCTCACGAACTGGAGAGATCTTTGCAAAACTGGAAATCTACATGTGGCTCGGAGTAACAAAATATGTGAAGAATAGCACTGCAGAGCTTCCGGAGGAGTTCAAACCAATCTACGATCAGGCACAACAGGCTGCAAGGATCCCAAGGTATCTTCCACCCAGTCATCTCAACAGGGATGGTAAGTTTGAAATAGTTCATTCTCCATTGCTGCATGCCCTCGACCTCAAAAATCCAAGATGAGATCTGGAACTGATCCAGATGTTCTAGAATTCTGGCTAAAGATCAAAGAAAGATGGTCATAAATAATAACCTTATGTCCCAAATATAAGTCTTACATGTTTGAAACAGCAATGACTTTATAGAATATAGAGTTGTAAACAGGGGCGGTCTGAGATAATTTCGCATGGTAGGCGAAAATTATTTCAGCGCCCCCCCCAACATAACTTTTGGGCCTCGGGCCTTACCTTGCATTCCTCCCACGCGCCCGCCCTCTGCAACGCCCCGTGCGTGGGGCCGGCAGCGGGCACCAGGAAGTGCTAGGAGAGGCCTTATCTTCGCAGCGCATGCGCTGTGCCTACAAAGCTCCGTTGGCACAGCGCATGCGCCGAGGCCGACGCGCCGTCCGTGCTGCTGCTGCGTCGCCCGCCCGCGCGCATGCGCTGTCCCTATGGAGCTCTAGAGAGCTCCGTAGGCACAGCGCATCTTGCGCCGGGGGGGGAGACGCGTACGCTATCCCTACGGAGCTCTCTTGAGCTCCGTAGGCACAGCGCACGCGCGCGTCGCCCTCCGCGTGCATGCGCTGTGCCTACAGAGCTCAAGAGAGCTCCGTAGGCACAGTGCATGCGCGCGCGGAGGCGGCGGCATGCGCTAAAGCCTACGGACCGCAAGAGAAGTCCGTAGGCACTGCGCTGCAGCGCGTAAATCTCCACGCACATGCGCAGTGCCTCCGGCGCTCTCTTGAGGTCCGTAGGCACTGCGCATGCGCGCGGAGGGCGACGCGCGCGTGCGCTGTGCCTACGGAGCTCAAGAGAGCTCCGTAGGGACAGCGTCGTGCGTGTCCCCCTCCCGCGCATGCGCAGTGCCTACGGACCTCAAGAGAGCTCTGTAGGCACTGCGCATGTGCGTGGAGATTTTCGCACGCAAGCCCAGTGCCTACGGAGTTCGCTTGAGCTCCGTAGGCACTGCGCATCTTGTGAAACCGCGCAGCGCAGCAGCAAGGCGGCGCCGCCGCCGCGGGCGGCGCCTCACGATGGCGCCCCACCCCGCAGCGTCAAGATGGTGCTCTCTGGCGGCCGCGTGGGCCGCGTAATGGCAAAGACCGCCCCTGGTTGTAAATGTTTTCTTCATTCATCCCTGTAAAGATGCAGCAGGACACTTTCCAATTTTTGGTGAAAGAAGGCACCAAGTGTTTATTGGTGGTACAAGTTTCAGAAAATTGTGTTGGTGCATATTTACAAGTGGTTTCTCCACATTTATGTATTGTACAGGAAGTGTTTACTGTTGCCCAGCCAGGATGTTGATTTTGAGGTGAGGGGGGGGGGGTGTGAGTTTGATTTCGGGGGAGGGGCGGCTGAGTCTGAGTGAGAGAGGATCTACCCTAGCAAACCTTTTGTATCATTATCCCAATACCCCCATGCATATGGGATATATTGAGCATAGTGATCAGATCATGATTTGAATACACATAACAGTTTAAATAATGTACCAGTAAGGCCTTCTCGTGGACCATCCTAAGAATTTTGGGGGAGGGGGGGCTGAACCCCCCCCCGGCTACATGCCTGGTGTTTCCTCATTATTAATATAGTAATAGAACAAGATGGGCTATTTGTATCTTTGTATTCAACTATTTTTATTTATTTATTTATTTATTTATCATTTCGATTTGGTAACCCGCCCTTCCCGAGGCTCAGGGCGGTTTACATATAAAACAGCATATAAGCACATAAAACTGCATATAAAACATGATTAAAACACATAAAATTCCATTAAAACAGTCATATAAATAATAACCAGGGCTGGTTCATAGCGGATGGTGGTGGTATGTCAAAGTAGTGAGCATCAATCAAGCACTATCAGACTCCAAACGCCTGTCTGAAGAGCCAGGTCTTGCAGGATCTGCGGAATGCCATCAGGTCCTGCAAGGCTCGTATCTCCGGCGGCAGCGAATTCAACAAGACAGGTGCCGCTACTGAGAATGCTCTCTGCCTCGTGGAAGAGAGCCTGCAAGACCTCAAGCCCGGAATTTCAAGTAAATTTAGCCCCTCTGAACGCAGTGATCTTCTGGGTGCATATGGGGTAAGCCGCTCCTTCAGGTACACTGGCCCCAAACCATATAAGGCCTTGAAAGTCAGAATTAACACCTTGAAGGAGACCCGGAATTCAATAGGCAACCAGTGCAGTTCGCACAGGAGTGGCGTTATATGTGCCGTGCGTGGGGTTCCTAGCAGCAAGCGAGCTGCCGCGTTCTGCACTAGTTTAAGTTTCCGGATCGCCGACAAAGGAAGGCCAATGTACAGCGCGTTACAGTAGTCGAGCCTCGAGATGACCGTGGCTTGGATCACCATGGCCAGGTCGCAACGGGAGAGATAGGGAGCCAGACCTTTCGCTTGCCGCAGATGGTAAAAGGCTGTCTTGCAGGCACAAGCAATTTGTGCCTCCATAGACAGCTGTGGATCCAGCCGGACCCCCAAGCTCTTTACTGAGGCCTGTGGGCGTAATGCCAAGCCGTCGAACGTCGGCAGCTGGATTCCCCCCCCCCCCCGGGCGGCCCAACCACAAGATCTCCGTCTTCGCCGGGTTCACCTTCAACTTACTGGCTCGCAGCCATCCAGTTACGGTTTCTAGGCAGAGATCGAAATTATCGGGTACAGATTCCGCCCCGGGGTCCATCCTCAGAATGAGCTGGGTGTCATCAGCGTACTGATGACATTCCAGCCCGAAACTCTGCACCAATTGGGCGAGTGGTCGCATGTAGATGTTAAATAACAGCGGGGAGAGAATGGCCCCCTGAGGGACACCACAATGTAAGGGGGTGCCCTCGGAGACCACCCCTCCCCACTTCACTCGCTGCAGGCAGCTTTGGAGGAAGGAGGACAGCCATTTGAGAGCTGTCCCCCTCATCCCCGCCACCGCCAGGCGGTATGTCAAAAGTTGGTAATCGACAGTATCAAACGCTGCTGTGAGGTCCAATAACACGAGCAGCGCCAATCCGCCTCGATCCAAGTGGCAGCGGAGTAGGTCTGTGATGGAGACCAGGATGGTCTCTGCCCCATGCCCAGAACAGAAGCCGGATTGGAAGGGGTCTAGCCAGTTTGCATCATCCAAGAAAGCCTGCAGCTGCTCCATTGCTGCCCTCTCAATTACCTTGCCCAGGTACGGCAAATTCCTTTGCCAAAAGGAAGTCCTTTTGTTGGATGGTACCATAACAGTTAAAGTGGCATCAAACTGCTATAATAATGCAGTCTGTATCTACCCATAGTCTTACCATATGCTGTTGCTGTTTTGTTAATGGAAGCCTGGAAATGTTGGCTGCACTGTCTAATGAGTCCAACACATTTTTATTATTATGTTTATTTGTATTCCGCAAGGAGATTTAAGTAGGCAAATAGGAAGAAGTTTTGCCTCTGTGCACTTTTGGGTTTTATTTCTACACTAGCTGAGGACCCGGCGGTGCCCGGGTTATTTGAGGAAGGCATTGTGTGCCAAGGTTGGTTCCTATTAGATGTTTATGTGGCTTGCAGTGGTTTCAGGAACTTAGTGAAGGTACTGCGAGGGGGCCATGGTGCATCCCCCTTCAAACAGCACCAGGATGTTGAGTGGGTCATGGGGGCTGTGTGTGTCACATTTTGTCTTGATCATTCTCTGGATGAGGGTTGCAGTGGTGTCTGGAAGTGAGGGAAGGTACTGGAAGTCTCAGGATGAGTGTTGCAGCAGTCTCAGAAAGTGAGTGAAGGTACTTCAAATCCCATCATCCGTGATCTGTCCCACTCAAAACTGCACCAGGATGTAGAGTGGGTCATGGGTACTCTGTGTACCAAGTTTGGGTCTGGTGTGTGATGTATAGGGGCTGCAGTGTTGTTTGGGAAGTGAATGAGGTGAAGGTACTGCAAATCCCATCATTCATGGCCCATCCTGCCCTAAATCATACCAGGTTGTGTAGTGGGCCTGTGGGCCCCAATTTGCTATGTTTGGTCCTGATCCGCCATTGCTGTGGGCCGCAGTGGCTGAGTGCCTGAGGCCTTTTGCTTTCCCTCTGAGTCACCTTAGAAGTGTATTGGGTGAAGGTACTGAACATTCCATTTCCAACAGAAAAAACTGTCAACTGGCTAACTTCAACTCTTTGATATAGATCTTTATTCAGCTTCTATAACGTGTTTACATAACTTCAACTCCAGTCATTTATGCCTGCCTCCCTTTCCTCTCGGTGCTGTGTTGGAATGTTGGGAGGCTGGCCAGTCACAGCCATTTATGCAAATAATCTGACAGTTGCAGCCAATCGAAATGCTGGCACATATTTGCTCGGTCGCACCACCCACCCACTGCCCGCAAACACTGACTTTTATTTATATACATAGATATATAATTCTAGTTTTCTGTAAGCAAGTCACAGAAATATTATTAATGCTCACTGAGATCTGTGTATATCATACATTGTGCTATATATTTGAAAGGTTAATGGCCTTGCCATGCTTTTGCAGACTTCAGTTACTTTCAACTGCGAGCCCATTTGTATCAGGCTCGGGGGATTCTCCCTGCTGATGAAAATGGCCTTTCGGATCCTTTCGCAAGAGTGGTGTTTTCAACCCAGTGCCAGACTACTAGTGTAAGTGTATTTTTATTGTGTTTATTGCTTTTATTGTGTTTACTGTCTTCTGATGTTTGTGATATTTTTTTTGTGATTTGTTGTTCGGGCACGGCCCCATGTAAGCCGCTCCGAGTCCCCTTTGGGGAGATGGATGTGGGTTAGAAATAAAGTTTTATTATTATTATTTATTATTATTTCTAGGACTATTGTGAGTAAGCATGTTGTGCTCCCAATAAATACTGAAAGTTGGGTGTCCTGCTCAGAACCTAATGAATAATTGCCATTCCTCATTTCAGACTGAAAAAGAGGAACTTATCATTGTAACTCAGTACCTTTGAAAAGCATTATTCATTTTTCAGAGTGACTAATCACCTTGTTTTAAAAACTGTCTTTTTCCAAGATGCCCCCTCTCATTTTAGCCCCCAAATGCATAGCGAAAAAGTAAAGATTACATACAATAAATAGTAATAACACACTTTATTAATATTCCACTCTATCTCCCTGAGGGGATTCAGAGTGGATTACAACATACACAAATAGGCAAACATTCAGTGCTTTTAATACAGTGAAATAACAATGACACAAATACACAGAACAAAAGTAAAGGCTTCCTCTTTCATCTCCGGCCTCTGGAGGTGGTGCTCAACTCTGGTCATGGGGAGGTGCTCTTTCTCCATTTCCAAGCCAAGGAGCCTGTTGTCCGTAGACACCTCCTAGTCACGTTGCAAGCATGGCTGCATGGGCATCTTTTATTACCTTCCCACTGAAGTGGTACCTATTGATCTACTCACAACTGCTAGGTTGGTAGGAGCTAGGGCTAACAGCAAGATTTCACCCTGACCCACGGCTTCGAACTGCTAACCTTCAGGTCAGCAGATTCAGCAATTCAACGATTTAGCCCATTGTGCCACCACGGCCCTGCAAAGAAACAAGTTGTGATTTCCCATTGCAGTCCTTTCCAAAGGGGTTTTTTGATGGCTCTCCCAGGCTTTGAAATGGTCTCTAAGGAGGCTGGCTTTTTCTTTAAAGGTGAAAACTTTTTTTTTTTGCCAAATCCTTGGAATAAAGAGACCAGATACAGATACTGTATAAGCTTTTGCTTTTTGGCTTTTAACTATTTTTAACTGTATTTTGTCTTAAATGGTGTAAATCTTCTTGGATTTCAGTCCTGGAAAAGACAGATTCCCTTCCGAAATTGCTTTTTCACCTATCCTTATCGTTCCCCGTCAGAGGGAAAGTGAATCATTAGGTGGCATGATTTTTTAAAAACGCAGGACTATTTATCTAGCTTAATTTTTGTTTTGTTTTTGATCGATTCTTCTCTACAGCCACCTTTTGTGGGTTTTTTTTAAGGTTGGTGGAAAGACACACAAGGTTGCATGTTGCATGCAACTACTTTGGAATTGAAGGAGGCATTTTAAACAATTGTTCTGCCTGTCAATGATTTTAATCATTTTAATGCAGGTTTTGGAAGAAACACTTAGCCCGATGTGGAATGAATTACTTCTATATGACCAGCTCATTATTGATGGAAAGAAAGAGGACTTGAAGACAGAGACTCCAATTGCTGTTGTCAATATCTTTGATTACAATAAATTTGTAAGTAAGATAATATGAACAGGTTACCAAATTTCCTGTTTAATTGTGTGGTTCTTACTTTTAAAGTAGTTGTAATACTCCATAAACTTTTTTTTGTGGCTTCCACGAACTGTTGTATTGGGTGATGATATATTAATTGAAAAACAATAGCAAAATGTGCTGCAGAATATCCTACAAAACATTTTTTTGGCAATTTAATTTTAAAAATTCCATGTTTTTATGATAGAACAAATTAGGAATGGCATTTATAACCCAGGAACAACAATTGTGTGACATCGTGTTATTCACTTCCATTGCCTCTCCTGATAAATGTTTTCTGCCTTGTGACAAATATGGCATCCTTCTGTGATTGTTTAATTGGGGGCACAGCTGGGAAAAATTCTGGCCATCCTGCCGGGGGGATTATGAGGGTTGTAATTAAAAAGTTACTTTCCCAGACTCTACATATCACGAGACAGCGAAGATGGAAGTATAGGTGCTCATGCTATTATGTATTTATTTATTTCAAGCATTTATACCCCATCCTTCTCACCCGGGGGGGGGGGGGGGGTGCTCAGGGCAGGTTTACAATAGCCAACCATTTGATGCTGAACATTGAGTTAACAAACATAATTAAAACAATCATTAAAACAATTTAAACATTCAGAGATTTTAAATTCTAAAATATTGCCAGTTTAAAACGTGATCCATGATCACTCTATATGCCGTTTGCAACCGTCAATTGTATTTAAGTCACTGTATCTATTGCTCAAAGGCTTGACCCCAGAGTCAGGTCATGTGTTTTTATCGGAATTCTAGGAGGGAGGAGGCAGATCTGATATCTGATATCCACAGCCGAGGAGCCACCACTGAGAAGGCCCTGTCTCTCATCCCCTCCAGTTACGCTTCCGAGGGTGGTGGGACCGAGAGCAGGGCCTCCCCGGATGATCTTAACATCCTTGGTGGCCTGTAGAGGGAGATATGTTCAGACAGATAAACTGGCCCGGAGCTGTTTAGAGCTTTATAGGCTAGAGCCAACACTTTGAATTGTGCTCAGTAACAGATTGGCAGCCAGTGGAGCTGGTGTAACAGGGGTTGTGTGCTCCCTGAACCCAGCTCCGGTGAGCAATCTGGCTGCCATTCGTTGGACAAGTTGAAGCTTCCAAGCAGTCTTCAGAGGCAACCCCACGTAGTTGCAGACACCTCCTGAAATAATGGCATCATGAAATGATTTCTCTGCATCTAATGGCTGTTTCTTTGTCTTCACAGGGTTCGCCAGAGTTCCTTGGTCGTGCATTTGTTACACCGTTAGTGAAGCTGGTAGATGAGCCATACAGCAAACCTTCTCTCCAGTTTTTTGACATTTATAAAGGGCAGAAAGGAGCTGGGGAATTAATTGCTGTTTGTGAGCTGATAGAACTGGATTATAGTGGCTACCTAGAGGTAAAGAGACTCATTGCCATTGCACAATTACAAAGAGGTACATGACAGCTTAATAGACTGAGAACGTCCCTGTAGCATACTGTATCCACAGTCAACAATATATATTCTTGGTGGTATTTATTTACCATAACATATGAACACCACCCAGTACGTTCTTCTAGAAGAATAGCACTTGGGTGTAGTGAAGGGCTGTATATCCAAGAAGATATTTTATGGGAAGATCTATTAAAATATATGGTGAAAACTTTAATTTGGGCAGGGGCCCTGCTGTAATATCTCCATGTAGTGTAGTAAGTGATCTTCCATCTTTATTTATCAACAGTCACAGGTGTCCATACATCTGATCATAGCATGAGTAAGAATGTGTAAATTCCAGATATATAAAGCCTGATATCTATCTGTTTAGAAAGAAAGGTTTCATTCTTCGATTGTAATAAAACTTGGGTGGTGATATGTCAGATCAATACCGACATTTATAAATATTTTAATGCTTGTGCTTGTAGCACCCTCACTGAAATTTCCACACAAAGGACAAACAAATGGTAAAATCTTCAATTAACTATTATGGCTTGTTTTGAACCAGAAAATTGTGATTAACAGATCAAAAACAATCCAGTTGTGATTTGAAGTTGCTTTGATCTCAGTATCTGTTAAGCCAGTGCTGTCCAACTTCTGCCGACCCAAGGGCCGGACTTCTGGTGAGTGATCACCTGGGGGGCCGAGTGGCCACGCCCCCTGGCCACGCCCCTGGCCATGCCCCAGTCACGTGGCTCCGCCCCTCTCCCAAAGCATCGCAATAGCCTTGGAAACGGGCGATTTCGCCCGCTTCCGAGGCTGTTGTGATGCTTTGAAGAGAGGAGGAGGAGCCACGGGGGCCTTCATGCTCCGCCCCTCGCCCAAAGCATCACAACAGCTGTTGTGACACTTTGGGGGAGAGGGCGGCTGCGGTGCCAGGGGAAAGGAGGGAGGCAGGACGGGGTCCTGGCAGGGAGGAGGCAGCGGATCGCTGCCCCTTCCTTTCCAGGACCCTTCAGTCCTCCTTTCCTCCTGGTAGCGGTGTCCCAAATGGAACGCGCTGCCAGGGGAAAGGAGGGAGGGAGGAGGGTCCTGGCAGGGAGGAGGCAGCAGATCGCTGCCCTTCCTTTCAGGACCCTTCAGTCCCTCCTTTCCTCCTGGCAGCGGTGTCCCAAACGGAATGCGCTGCCAGGGGAAAGGAGGGAGGGAAGACGGTCCTGGCAGGGAGGAGGCAGCAGATCGCTGCCTTCCTTTCCAGGACCCTTTCAGTCCCTCCTTTCCTCCTGGTAGCGGTGTCCCAAGCGGAACGCGCTGCCAGGGGAAAGGAGGGAGGGAGGGACGGGGTCCTGGCAGGGAGGAGGCAGCAGATCGCTGCCCTTCCTTTCCAGGACCCTTCAGTCCCTCCTTTCCTCCTGGCAGCGGTGTCCCAAACGGAACGCGCTGCCAGGGGGAAAGGAGGGAGGGAGGACGGGGTCCTGGCAGGGAGGAGGCAGCAGATCGCTGCCCCTTCCTTTCCAGGACCCTTCAGTCCCTCCTTTCCTCCTGGTAGCGGTGTCCCAAACGGAACGCGCTGCCAGGGGGGAGGAGGAGGGGAGGACGGGTCCTGGCAGGGGAGGAGGCAGCGGATCGCTGCCCCTTCCTTTCCAGGACCCTTCAGTCCTCCTTTCCTCCTGGCAGCGGCGTCCCAAATGGAACGCGCTGCCAGGGGAAAGGAGGAAAGGAGACGGGTCCTGGCAGGGAGGAGGCAGCGGATCGCTGCCCCTTCCTTTCCAGGACCCTTCAGTCCCTCCTTTCCTCCTGGCAGCGGCGTCCCAAACGGAACGCCGCTGCCAGGGGGAAAGGAGGGAGGGAGGACGGGGAAGAGGAGGAGGAGGGAGTGTTCTCCCTCCTCCTCCTCCTCTTTCCCCCCGCCCGCGCCCTTGCCCCGATCCCGGCGCTGGTGCGCGTGGGGGGAAAGAGGGCGAAGGAGGAGGCAGCCAGCTGACTGCCTCCTCCTTCGTCCCTCCTCCTCCCCCGCAGACGTGCCGCGGCTCCGATTGCGAGCCGCGGTGAGGGGAGGGAAAGGAGGAGGAGCTGGCTCCCTCCTCCCTGCCCCGCCCCCCCCCGGCCGCCATTTTTTTTTAAAAAAATATTATTTTTTTAAAAAAAAAATGGCGGCCGGGGGCATAGCAGGGGCCGTGTCCAACAGGCTGGGGGGCCGTGTACGGCCCCCGGGCCGCCAGTTGGACAGCCCTGTGTGAAGCGAAGGAGGGCTACAATTCATTGGAGACATCCTAATTTCTTTACTAAGTTGGAGCAAAGGGAGATAGACATTTATATTAAGGTTAGGGGAAGAAAACTTTTATTTAAAAGGTGCCATGTAGTCTAATTGTCATCTGTTGTCCAGCCCTCAGTGCCTAATGATGTAGAACCCAAGGAGCCAGAATACTTGGGGGATCCCCGTTCTGGACGTTTCATAATTCCTGATGGAATCCGACCAATCCTTAAGGAATTTCGCATAGAGGTAAAATTATTTATTTCTCCTTTCTGAAGATATTTTAACAAAGAATATACTTTACGTAACAATTGCTTATAGTTTTGAATAGATGAATGACTATGGGGAGATTTGTGGCATCAATAACTTATGTCAACGTACTCATAAATAAATTATGGCAAATGATTTGAAGAGTTACAAGCAATATTCCTGATTAGCCTGACTGTGTCCTTGCAAACCACTATGGAAGATATAGATTTAGAAATTGATATGAAGAATGAATTAAGTCATAGATGTTGCTGTTATTGTGTGCCCTCAAGTTTCTTACTTATGACGACCCTAAGTGAACCTATCATGGGATCTTTGAATGCAATTGGTGCTTTGAATGTAATTTTCCTGCTTCTTGGCAGGGGGTTGGATGGCCCATGAGGTCTCTTCCAATTCTATGATTCTATGATCTTATGGGTTGAGATTATGTGATTTACCCAAGATTGCCCAGTCAGTTTCCATGGCAGGCAATCAAACCCTAGTCTCCAAAATCACAGCTCAGTGCTCAAAAACTATTGTACCATGCTGATTTGCTCATCTCAAAATAATACATTAATCTGACTGTTTCAGTTTTTCGCTTTTTCTCATTTTATTTTCATTTCCTTGGAGGAAAAATAATAAATGGAGTATATTGGGTTGTGAGAAACCTCTCTGGAGAGAAGATGAAGGGACTGATGATGAATTGTGATCTACAGCCATTAGTTAGTTAAGTAATTTGGTTGGAACACAAAGCCACACAACCTTAAATCTTGTTCTGTGGCAGATTCTTTTGCTTCCTCCGTCTACTTTTCCTGCCCTGAAACTCCACATAGAAGCTGGCACTACCTAGAAGACTTGTGCGACTGTGTAGCAGAACAAACAACTCAGTATCTAGATGCTTGCCCACAATGCCCTGCCTCATACACAAAGGAAGAACTATTTAAAGCTACAGACAATGCTGTCGTTGTTGCCCATTTTTGGTCTAAAATTATTTATCTGCTTGTGATCCTTCTAGGTTATCAGTTTTATACTAGTTTATTTATGCAATGCTTTTGACACGAAATAAAAAATGCAGGTTCCCCCCCCCCCATAAATTAATCACCCAGATTACCCCATAGTAATTTAGCCACAATGTGTCACCAGGTGTATGTAGGTGGACTGCTGTTACTATGAAATGTAACAGTCGTTTGGTTTTGGTAAGTTATTTCTGTGTGTCTTGAGAACAGATGTATTTTAGAGAAGTAGACTGTTGGAGCCTGTATATAACTATTTTGCTTTCTGTTATTTAGATATTGTTTTGGGGCCTGAGAGATCTGAAGCGTGTGAACTTGTTTGAGGTTGATCAGCCACAGGTGATCATTGAATGTGCTGGGAAGAAAGTAGAATCAGAAGTGGTTACAACATACAAAGAGAACCCAAATTTCAATGAAATTGTCAAATGTGTCAACGTGGTGAGTATGAATCAGGGAACACTTTCCAAAGGTTGGGATAAATCTTTTCTACCTTGAATCCCATGCTGGAGGAAAGGTGGGCGATATACATAAAATCAAATCAAATCCTGCTGAGCAGAACAGAAGAAAAATACATTGCTGTAGTTGGGCATCCTCAATCAATCAAACTTTATTTATATTCCACCCCATTTCCTCATAGGAACTCAGGGCAGTTTACAACATGAAATAATAAACAATAAATTAAACAAAGCAAATAAACAGTATAAACATTCAGTCATAAAATAAAATCATCATTAAAGCCAATAAAATACATTACACAAACAACAATAAAATAGGGTTAAGTAGTGACTCCATGTGATACTGTGAGAATAGCTGAATATCTACCTGCTTATTGCTGAATGACTAAAAATTATTCTAGAGTTCAACTGTGGATTGTTTTTGATGAAACATGCTGTTTTTTTATGAAACTTCATATCATGCACATATACCCAAACAACTTGTTTCTGAAGTGCTTTGGGGATTTTCTGTAATCTGCTTTCTGCTGCTTGTTTGTCTTTTACACAGGAACTTCCAGAGCAGGTGTATTTGCACCCACCTCTCAGTATCTTTGTGGTGGAGAAGAGAGCCTTTGGGCGCTCAGTCATGGTGGGAACTCACATAGTCTCCCACATTATGAAGTTTGCTCCTAAAGAGCTTGATGAGCTGGAAGAAGAAACAGAAAGCCCATCCAAGAGTAAGTTCTCATAATCTGATAACATTTAGGGCACATTCCTATGAAATGGGGTAATATGACTGAGAGCTCTTCCGCACAAACCTATATCCCAGAATATCAAGGCAGAAAATCCCACAATATCCGCTTTGAACTGGGTTATCTGAGTCCACACTCAGATAATGTGGGATTATCTGCCATGATATTCTGGAATATAGGGCTGTGTGGAAGGGCCCTAAGAAGGTTGATCAATATAGTGGGATTTAATATGAATTCAGGGTGACATCTTCTACATGATGTTGGATTAGAGCAGCTCCTTCACTCCTAGGTGTAGCCATTTTTAAGCACCAAATGAAGAGAAGGCCAGCAAAAGTGATGCTGAAAATCACTTAGATAAGGCATTTAAAGGTAAAAGTCTTTGAAAACAGGATGGTTCAAGACAATGTTACAGCAAGGCCTTTAAATAATATTTGCATGTCTTTGCAAACAATTGTATGATGGATTATATTTCAGACTTCATATACTAAATGAGAGGATTTTAGGATGAGTAAAGTCAGGATTGCATCACAGTGTAAGGTCTATTTTTGTTTAATTTAAAGGTAGAGTCTGGGGGCTTGGCATTGCTGATTGGTAAAGTGAAAATGATATAGCCAAGGAAGGCATGTAGTACTATTAACGGCATGATTTACATGGTTCTCTTTTAGTGCGGAAAGCCTCACGACCAAATATCTCCAAAGCAGTAATGAACCTTGGTGCAACTGCTGGGAAGACAGTCGTAAATATCGGTGCTGCTGCCGGGCAGACAGTAATAAACATTGGTGCAGTTGCTGGAGACATCGGAAGCAAAGCAAATCCCCTTAAACTTGTAAAGGTGAGTAGAGAATTTTCATTCATTTTCCTGACATCTATTTTCCTTTCTCAGAGTAGTTACAGTACAACCCCACAGCTGCAGGGGATAGGTCCTAAATTTTCTTTGGAAAAAGGAACATTATTATTATTACAATTATTATTATTAATTACAAACCCTATTGAAATGAATTACTTCTGCTGGAGGTTATTATAGTGTTGTCCTGGAGGACTTAGAAATTTTCTATGTCCTCTAGGACAGGGCTGTCCAATTGGCACCCCGGGGGCCGTGCACGGCCCCCCAGCCTGTTGGACACGGCCCCCGCTATGCCCCCGGCTGCCATTTTAATTTTTTTTTTTAAAAAAATCTACATTTAAAAAAAAATGGCGGCCGGGGGGGGGGAGGAGGCAGGGCAGGGAGGAGTAAGTGAGCCAGCTCCTCCTCCCTGCACCGCCCCCTCCATCCCTCTCTCGGCGCCGCCGATGCGATGCAGTTTGCATCGGCGCGCCGAGAGAGGGAGAAGGGGGCGGTGTAGGGAGACGAGCCAGCTCTCTTCCTCCTCCTGTATCGCCCTTCTCCCCTCTCTCGGCGCCGCTGCAAACTGCATTGCATTGGCGGCGCCAAGAGAGGGAGAAGGTGGCGATACAGGGAGGAGGAAGAGAGCTGGCCCTCCTCCTTCGCTCCTCGTCCTTCCCTTCCCCGCACCGCGGCTCGCGATCAGAGCCGCGGCGCGTCCTTGGGGGAGGAGGAGGCGAAGGAGGAGGCTGTCAGCTGATTGCCTCCTCCTTCGTTGATCCTCTTTCCCATCGCGCGCCGGCTCCCGGATCGGGCAAGGGCAAGGGCGTGAGGAAAGAGGATTGATGAAGGAGGAGGCAATCAGCTGACAGCCTCCTCCTTCATCGATCCTCTTTCCCCCCGCGCGCGCCGGCGCCCGGGATCGGGGCAAGGGCGTGGGCGGGAGGAAAGAGGATTGATGAAGGAGGAGGCTATCAGCTGACAGCCTCCTCCTTCATCGATCCTCTTTCCCCCGAGCGCCGGCGCCCGGGATCGGGGCAAGGGCGCGGGCGGGCGGAAAGAGGATCGATGGAGGAGGCAATCAGCTGACATCCTCCTCCTTCATCGATCCTCTTTCCCCCGCGCGCGCCGGTGCCCCAATCCGGGGCAAGGGCGCGGGCGGGAGGAAAGAGGATTGATGAAGGAGGAAGCAGTCAGCTGACAGCCGCCTCCTTCGATCCTTTCCCCTCGCAAGACGCCGGCGCCCGGATCGGGGCAAGGGCACGGGCGGGAGGAAAGAGGATTGATGAAGGAGGAGGCAATCAGCTGACAGCCTCCTCCTTCATCGATCCTGTTTCCCCAGCGCGCGCCGGCGCCTGGGATCCGGGCAAGGGCGCGGGCGGGAGGAAAGAGGATTGATGAAGGAGGCAATCAGCTGACAGCCTCCTCCTTCATCGATCCTCTTTCCCCCCGCGTGCGCCGGCGCCCCGGATCGGGGCAAGGGCGCGGGCAGGAGGAAAGAGGATTGATGGAGGAGGCAATTAGCTGACAGCCTCCTCCTTCATCGATCCTCTTTCCCCAGCGGCGCCGGCGCCTGGGATCCAGGCAAGGGCGCGGGCGGGAGGAAAGAGGATTGATGAAGGAGGCAATCAGCTGACAGCCTCCTCCTTCATCGATCCTCTTTCCCCCCGCGTGCGCCGGCGCCCCGGATCGGGGCAAGGGCGCGGGCGGGAGGAAAGAGGATTGATGAAGGAGGAGGCAATCAGCTGACAGCCTCCTCCTTCATCGATCCTCTTTCCCCCCGCGCGCGCCGGCGCCCCGGATCCGGGCAAGGGCGCGGGCGGGAGGAAAGAGGATTGATGAAGGAGGCAATCAGCTGACAGCCTCCTCCTTCATCGATCCTCTTTCCCCCTCGTGCGCCGGCGCCCCGGATCGGGGCAAGGGCGCGGGCGGGAGGAAAGAGGATTGATGAAGGAGGAGGCAATCAGCTGACAGCCTCCTCCTTCATCGATCCTCTTTCCCCCCGCGCGCGCCGGCGCCCCGGATCGGGGCAAGGGCACGGGCGGGAGGAAAGAGGATTGATGAAGGAGGAGGCAATCAGCTGACAGCCTCCTCCTTCATCGATCCTCTTTCCCCCCGCGCGTGCCGGCGCCCGGGATCCGGGCAAGGGCACGGGCGGGGGGAAAGAGGTGGGGCTACGTAAGCGAGTGGCCCTGCCCCCGCACGTGGCCCGGCCCCCGCCCTGCCCCCGTGATCGGCCCCGCCCCCCGCTCACTGATCACCTACGGCCCACCAGGTGATCAGTGACACTTCTTCCGGCCCTTGGGCCGGAAGAAGTTGGACAGCACTGCTCTAGGACAACTCTGTGGTAACTTTCAGCAGAAGCAAGCTATAGATTAACCTGGAAGACGTTGAAAATTCCTAGAGATGACATATTTTATTGGATGCGGTTAGTTGAGACCTTGGTTACTGATAGCGGATGTACTATACTTATCTGTTATTCACATTGTAACAATCTGATACCACTTCAAATTGCTCTTAATTTAATTTATTATATACCCCTTTGTCATTTAAACTCAGGCCCCTCTGAAGAAACTCCCTATTGATCAATTGGTTCCCAAGGAAGAAGAATTTGAGGAAGAGAAGCCTGAGAAAGAAGAGTTGGATTGGTGGTCCAAATACTATGAATCATTAAAGGAATTAAATAAGCAGGTGATGCCTGCTATCTCTGTTACATCATATGGCATTGTATTGTAATATGATTTTTGAAGTTGAACACCTGCAAAAAAGGATTATGTGACTGTAAAGCTGGGGTCTGGGAAGGGATATCTGGAGCAGAGAGAGCTTTGCTGGAGTTCTAGAGGCGTCTTGAGATGAAAGTTATCGCAGGAGTACAAGCATGAAAAAAGTCTGAAGAATAAGTATTGTCATCTTTTAAAATATATATATAAGCAGTGTAAAGATAAGTGTAGCCAAACGAAGCTTATAATTTCATGCAGTCAACAAAACAAGATGATTAAAGAGGATTTGGCTAAACCCAAATGTAATTGGCTTGCCCTGCCTCAGTCAAAGAATTGTAGACCCGTTCCACCTTGGTTATGTACTGTGTTTTTATTGTATGTTTTTATTGTATGTTTTATTATATGCCTGTAATTGTGATCCGCCCCGAGCCTGCAGGGAGGAGCGGAATATAAAACCGAATAAATAAATAAATAAATAAATAAATAAATAAAAAAATAAAAAATTTAAAAAAATCTTTATTTCATTTTCACATAATAGATTAAAAAGAGATAAAACACACAAACATACAATAACGTAAAGTCATAGAATGTTAAAATGAAAGTATTGAAAAAAGAAAGTACTAGTGAAGTCAAAGAGAAAGTTAGATAAAAGAACGTGCAAAGAAAATTTATGGGCTGGTGAATCTTATACGTCCTTTCAAATTGAGCCTTTCCGACTTAAATTTCTTTCATTCTTGTCTTGTCGATTAGATTCACTAAGTTACCTATAATTTATAAAAATTATTAATTCCTACATCTTTTAAATACTCTTATCTTCTAAGATTTCCATTTTACTTATTTGCTCTTACTTAATTATATCCTTGATCATTAGTTCCAGTTTAGTTTTAATGTAATATCATGCTCTCTCTTACAATAGTCCTGAGCCACTGTTTTTGTTTGAAGCTGCTTTGTTATTGCTTTCTTTTATTGCTGTTGTCAACCATTCCATCTGAATGGTATCTATACAGTTCGCCAGCCATTCTTCCTTTGATGGTTGTTCTTCTGCTTTCCAGAATTTCGCATAGGTTAACTTAGCAGCAGTAGTTAACAGCAGAAAAATTCTTTTTTCATTCTTAAGAGGATTTCTTAAGAAAGTTAAATAATAGAATATTACATTTGTTAATGTAATGGAATATTAGATGTCAACCATACTTTAATGAATGATCTTTGTCTTTTTATAGTCCATTAGTGATGAGGAAGAAGAAGACCCAAACGATCCTGGTGAGTTTATTCTACTGTAATAATAATAATAATAATTTTATTTCTTACCTGCCTCTACCTGCGATTTCTAGGACAAAAGCTTTCTAGCTCATCAAGATTTCCAAAAATTTGTCGGTTCTCTGACATTTGGGAAAATAATATATAGCCTCAGGGTTTTGGTTTTTTTTACAGTTGTTCCTGTTTGGCAGGAACAGTCCCAATTAATGCTTGGTCCTTGTGTTTTAAAAGTTGCTTTTGCAATGCCCTGTTTTCTTTTTCATCCTTTCATTTCCTCCTTTGTCCTTGGTTTAAGTTTGTTGCTACAAACTTGTATTTAATTAACTAAGTAGGGAGAAAAAAAGAGGAAGAAGTAGAATATTGCCGTTCTCAGTAGGTTAAATACAGGAAGAAAATATGGGAAATTACAGTCAGGTGACAGCGTCTCCTAACCTGTGTGTTCTTGTTTCATTAATAATTTTTGCCATCTTTACTGTACTCTGATGTTGCTTGGCAAATGTGTGTCCCATTTTGTGACCAGGGACCTCTCTCCAACATTAGGACCAAAAGGATTACAAATCATTTTTGGTCAACTTTAGATTCAGTTAGGTTATTTGGGGTGCTGATTCAGAAAATTGCATTGGATAGACCACATCAGCTCTAGTTTCTGATACAGAAAAATATGCCATCCAGTAGTTGCCATCTGCCCATATTTAATATCATATTTAATAATCTAGAGCTGATGTGGTATGTAATCTTTCATGGGTAGTCAGCCTATCCACTCCCGACATCCCTGTTGCCTCGGCACTATAAGAGGGTTTAATGAGATCAGTTGCTCTCGTTGCCATATGATTTCAAGGCAACTGTGTAGTAAGCGTGAGGCCGCAGACCATATTTTCGTTCTTGCGGACCACTGGTGCTCCATGGACCTCAGGTTGGGAACCACTGTGAGATGCTGCACGGTCTGCTCTCCACCAATCCACTTTCTTTTTTGTTTCTAGAGGAGATTAAGTAACTGATCTGGGCACCTGGCTATTTCCTTTTCTTGCTCGTTCTTGTACCAATTCCCTTTCTCTAGAAACAGGTGATACTGAAGAAAAGGGAAGGTGAAAAACAACAAGGGTATTGATTTTCCAACTAGTAATTAAAAGACAAAAAAGGGAAAGAAAGATAGCTTTCTATGTAGGTCAGAATATCTTATTAATTTATCAGTATTTTATTTAGATGGAGGGAACTTAAACATTGCTTCCCTGGATTTGACTGAGGTTGATATTGAAGTAATTGAAACTGAGACAGCTCGTCCCAAAAGGAAACTTATAGCCATATTACAGGTAAGTATTCAGGAATGGTAACCCTTACACACATCAGACAAGATTAAATCTTATTGATATCAGTGAGACTGGATTTGCAATATTTTACTTCTCCAATTTGATATTATGCAAAATTAACTTGGGTATTTTGGGCCTGTTGTTTTACATATGTTACGGAAGGCACGGGGAGCTTTGAGGAAAGGCTGATCACAAACTATTATTATTATTGTTATTATTATTTCTTCACCACTTGCTCATGCTATCACCACACAATCAATATTAATGATACCCTATTAAGCCTGCCTTTCTTCCCCATTGGTAGAAAATACAGTAAAGCAAACTGGGATAAGATCTAACTGCCTGATATATTGTATTATTTGTATTTCTTCTGCTGCAAAAAATGCATGGACACTTCAAAAAGTCAAATGTTGATCAAACCCAATATACTTTAAGCTTTTATGAAAAAGCATCAGATGCATGAAGTGTTGTCATAAATTAGCAGATATCTTTGTGGAGTGGCTGCAAAGGGATTACAAGCAGTTAGATCAGGTGCAAATTAAATACAGGAAGAAAATATGGGAAATTGTTACAGTCAGGTTTAAATTTATCTAAAATCTTTCTGAGTGATTGTTCATGATGCAATCCTTTCACTAATAAGCTAATTAATACCTACAGTGGGGATAAATATATATTATCTTGATTCGGCTCCTGGGTGATATAGTTTAATTTTCTGGAAAATTATACTTTATTTATTGCAGTGTTTCTCAACCTTCCTAATACAGTTCCTCATGTTGTGGTGACCCCGAACCATAACATTATTTTCTTTGCTACTTCATAACTGTCATTTTGCTACTGTTACGAATCGTAATGTAAATATCTGATAAGCAGGCTGTATTTTCATTCACTGGACCAAATTGGCACAAATACCCGATATGCTCAAATTTTAATATTGGTGGGATTGGGGCTATTGATTTGGTCATTTGGGAGTTGTATTTGCTGTCGTTTATAGTTAACCTAAAATCAAAGGCATTCTGAACTCCACTAACTATGGAATTGAACCGGAACACCCATGACCAACAGAAAATGCTGGAAGGATTTGGTGGGCATTGACATTTAGTTTTGGAGTTGTAGTTCATCTACATCCAGAGAGCACTGTGGACTCAAAAAATGATGGACCAATTGGCACGCATACCCAATATGCCCAAAAGAGAACACTGGTGGAATTTGTGGAAAATAGACCTTGACATTTGAAAGTTGTAGTGGCTGGGATTTATAGTTCACCTACAATCAAAGAGCATTCCAAACCCCTTTAATGATAGCATTGGGCCAAACTTCCCACACACAACCCCAACAGAAAATATTGTGTTTTCTGATGGTCTTTGGTGACCCCCCTGGTGACCCCCGAGTTCCCGACCCTATTGGTTTATTGAATAGTAGAGTCTATTAATTCAATAGAAGCACTTTGGCTATGCAGTTTTTCCCTCACGTTTAAATGGACTTCTTTAGTTGGACAATTATGGGAACTGTAGTCCAAAATACCTTGTCCAAGACCTCTGTTTTCATCTGTACAGCAGGTGTATCTTAGACTGAGCATCTTTTAGAATTAGAATTGGGATTTCATTAGGATTCCACAGAGCAGAAGAAAGGGCCAAATTAACTCCCAGGCAGAATGAACATTAGGATCGCCCAAAGATCTGCAAAGTATCCTCGAAGAACCATTGAATAAATAATCCTTTCAATGCAATAAATTCGTTCACCTCTCTTTGTTGTGTTGGCAGATGTTATGACAGGAAAACTTTACAACTTAAGCATGCTTCTTATTTCAGATCTATAATTCCGAGCTAGAAAATGAATTTGACAATTTTGAAGATTGGCTATGTATTTTTCCACTCCATCGTGGAAAAGCAGCTGAAGATGAAGATGGAAATGATGAGGAGAATTTTGTGGGCAAATACAAGGTAATTATTACTTTGAGTCATATTTAATTCCAGTACAATAAAAAGGAAAGAAGAAAACTAATTACCAGTATAAGAAAATGCAGTATATACTGTAATTTCTTGGGTTTTTTTTTTGCAAAATTGTAAAAGAATTAATACAGAAAAGAACCACAAGTTAATAAAGAGTTGATACATGAATAGGCCTACTCACAATACAATTCTGCAAAGAAATATGGACATATTCTTGCTATTTCAGGGATCATTCCTTGTCTATCGGGCTGAAGAGGCCGAAGCAGAACACAAAATCTCCCAAGGCATCCCCAGAAACAGACCCATAAAGGTCCTTGTTCGTATCTATATTGTCAAAGTAAGTATTTGTAAATGATTTTTGAGCTTTAAAATTTTGGCTTCAGTGTCATCTTGCCAACCCAGACCCTGACAATCAAGACTATAATATCTCTATTGACCTATTCCTTGAACTGTGGCGAGATTCATCTTCAAGGCCTGTTCTCTTCCATTGAAATTATAGGCAAGATGACTTTTCCATTCAAGTTGCTACTAATTTATCTCCCAATAACCGTGCTTCAAAGGAGCTGGAGGACAATGTCCCATTGCTAATCCATTCGCTATTTTCCATTGATGGCCTTTGTTTTTTTTATTGCATTTCCAGACAAATCTGTGGACCGATTCTGTCTTATAGCTGCTGTATCATTTTGCATGCTGACAATATCATAGTCTCGCCTGTTATGTGTTTTAGGCAACTAATCTGACTCCAGCAGATCCCAATGGGAAGGCAGATCCCTACCTTGTTGTCAAAATCGGGCAACAACAGAAAGATACCAAGGACAGATATATCCCAAAGCAGCTCAATCCAGTTTTCGGGGAGTAAGGAAATTATTTTGCTTTGTCTGCATTGCTTCTTGCTGAACCTGCTGTATCTATCTATTTATCTATGGAACTCACTTCCAGAGGAGGTTGTGACAGCTGTCAGCCTGGACAGCTTCAAGGCAGGATTAGACAGATTCATGGATACCAAGGGAATCAGTAGCTACTGAAATGGACATCCAAGTGCCACCTCTGTGTTGATGGAGGCAGGCAGGATTTTCCCGGGTACTGGTTGTGGGGGTCAAGAGATCCCTGTCAACTAGTGAATGCTGGACTAGATGGGCTGAGGCCCGATTCAGCATGGCTCTTCTTATGTTCTTATGTTCTTATGTTCTTACATATAATAAAAGTCCGTGTTTGCGGTGGTGCGACTGAGCGAGCGACGGGAGGAATATGTGCCAGTGTTTCGATTGGCTGCCATTGTGGGATTATTTGCATAACAGGCTCTAACTGGCCAGCCTCAGAACTCCAACATTCTACGGCCCCAGACAGAGGGGATTGGTTGCCACTGAAATGGAATTTGCATAACTGCCTCCAAATGGCCAACCACATTCAAACATTCTAAAGTGACCCAGAGGGAAAGGGAAAGGCCTCAGGCAGTCAGCCACTGAGGCCCACAGCACTGACAGATCAGAACCAAACTTGGCAAACAGGCGACCAATGGCCCACTTCACTACCTGGTGTGGTTTAGGGCAGGAAGGGCCACGAATGATGGGATTTGCAGTACCTTCACGTCATTCACTTCCCAAACAACACTAAAGCCCCTATAAAACACAAACCAGCCTCAAAATTGACAGAAAGGCTTCCTTAACTTGATTTTCCTGACTAGGCCCCTGGGACTCGCAGTACCTTCACTAAGTTCCTGAGACCACTGCAAGCCACATAAACATCTGATAGGAACCAACGTTGGCACACAATGCCTTCCTCAAATAACCCGGGCACCGCCGGGTCCTCAGCTAGTTATCAATATAGTTGACACTAGACCCCTGGTTCCCATTGTGAGCACACACCCCACAATAGGACAATTTGATTTTTAAGGGGGGCAATTTGAGAATGAGTTATTAACAATGTGTTTTTTTTATTTCTTATGGTTCTAGGGGGTCTACTATACAATATATAAATATATATTGTGACATACTCATTTTAAAAATTAAAATCAGAATGTCTGTGATGGTTAGCTGGTGACAATGGAGAGTGGGAAAGCCCATAAATAAAGAGGAAGGAGTGGTGAGAGCACAGAGTGAACTAGAGAGAGCACGACCACAGAAAAGTCAGGCAACTTTCAGTCCAACACTCCTTTCTGTGTTTTTTTAACACTACATTATCACCAAGTACGCACAATAAAGTTGGACACTTAAGTTACCCTGAATTCAATGCAAATTACTCAAATCTTTTTTTTCTTTTTTCTTTTCTTTCCTGGATGGCATGCTCTTTGGAAGCTTGTTTAGACCAAGTTTATGGCCTTTTAGGTTTCCTCCATGTGAATAGCAGTTTACTTTTTGAAAAATAAGAATTATACATCGCCAGAGGAGGTGGGGGCATCTGATTTGTAGAGGTGTTTAGGTGGGACATGGCCAAAAAAAGGTTGGGAACCACTGTACTAGACTGTTTTGTACTTGTAAATGAAAATGTTAGGGATTTCTGTTTCTAACACTAGTTTCAGTCTCTCTAGTATTACAGAAACAAGGGGTGATGCTAAAAAGCAGGAGGGGGGAACCATCTGCCCTCCCAGTTTTGATGTAGGGCTCTCACAATGACTCACCATTAGCCAATCTAACTAGAGTGAATGGGAACTAGAGCACAATAACATCTGTAGAGTCAGAGGTTTCCAGCCCTTGATATAGGATGAAGAAAAACCAACACCCAAAAGGAGTGTAAGATGGCAAGTCCAATGGGTCAGAAATGAACTTGTAGCAGAGAGGGGAGGGAAGTTGAGAACTCCACAAATGAATCATGGTTGGCAAATATGATTTTGGAAAGGAAGGATCAATAAAGAGAGAATTGCTGGCCTCTGACTACCTCTTGACCACATGTGATACAGAATCAGTCCATGACCTCAAGGTGATAATGTTAAAAGTTTTGTGCCAGAGAATGTCACATGTGTCTGACTGATATTCCCTCCTCTCATGCACGAAGGTTGCATGAAATCTCTATAATATGATATAGTTAGAGGGAGAGTATTACTATAGCAAGCAGTAAATGATAATTATTTAGAATTTGCTGTATACAATATGGAATCTTATGTTCCATTCATCTCTTCAATTGTGTATTTATGTGTTTATTTATTTATTTCTCTCTCTTCCCTTTCAGAGTGTTGGAGATGTCAATATCTTTCCCTATGGAATCAGAACTTTCTATATCAGTATTTGACCATGATTTGGTTGGATCTGATGATTTAATTGGCGAAACAAAAATTGACTTGGAGAACCGATTCTACAGCAACCACAGAGCCAACTGTGGGCTGGCCTCACAATATGATACGTATGTACTGAAGGATATGATCCCCTCCTCATTTGGTTAGGATTGTAAAATTATTATTTTGGAGAGATTAAGTAACTAACACTAACCCTGTACCCTTCACAAATTAGTATCTTATTCAGTTCTTACATTGTGAAATTATTACTGATGTCTATGCAGTAGAGGAATCCCAGCATGAAGATGAAACTTAACTTCATATCACAAATATGAATATTTGTGTTAGTAAATACATTATAACTGTAACCTCAACTTGCTTCTGACACAAAAAATAAATAAATAAATATCCAGATAAATGTTCTCTAGAATCTACTATGTCTAAAACTGTTAATTTCTTACAGAGAGGGCTACAACATGTGGCGAGATGCCTTCAAACCCTCTCATATCTTGGACAGCTTGTGCAAGAAGAATGCACTCCCTTCTGCCGAGTACAGACGGGAAGAAGTCAAAGTAAACAATAAGCTTTTTAAGATCCCTCCTGAAGCTTTTCCTGAAGGTACTAAGGCATGCATTTGAGTGTGATTTTAAAAAAGTAATGTATTTTGCTGGTTGTATTTTTCCAACCAGGGCTTGGGAGTAACCAGTTATAAATAATGAGTTACTTATAACCATTTTTGGTGGGTGGGAGGGATACGATGTGTGGCAAAAGCTAAGGCACAACTAAGTGACATTTTGATTGCAAGTTGCAGTATAATGGCAGATAACTCTACTCCTTCTTGTGGGTAGTTGTAGTGATAGAATTATAGAATTAGGGAGTTGGAAGAGACTTGAAACGCCATCCGTTCCAACCCCCTGCCATGCAAAAACACACAACCAAACCACTCTCAGCAGATGGCCATCCAGACTCTGCTTACAAACCTCCAGAGAAGGGGACGCTCCACACTCCAAGGCAGCATATCCCACTGTCAAATAGCTCTTACCATCAGGAAGGTCTTTCTAATGTTTGGGTGGAATCTCCCCCCCCCCTGTACTTTCATGGTTATGGAGTGCCTGGCCTCACTGCACAGATGAACTTTTACCATAGTCGTATTAAATAATTTTTATATCTTCAAGGCTTTCTGCTTGGGACAGACCCCAGTAAGGCCTTCAGGCTTAGCCTATCTTCTTGCAACTTTCCAGATCTGGAATTCAATCCAATGAGTGGCAACCATATTACTTCTCTAAATAGTACAGATCAGTGAAGTGGTTTTGATGTTTAGGGCCCTTTTACACAGCCATGTAATCCTGAATATCAAAACAGAATAAACCACAATATTTGCTTTGAATTGGATTATCTGAGGCCACATTGCCATATGTCCCAGTTCAAAGCAGATATTATGGGATTTTATTTAGCTGTGTGGAAGGTGCCATAGATTCAGTCTAGTTGACTCCCTGTTGACTTTTTCTGATTGTGTCGCATTATAGAAGCCTTTGCCAAAGATAAGAAAGAAATTGATGATGAATCCTGGTCTGCTTACGATGAACACAAGGCTTTGTATGTTCTTCAACATTGGGAAGAAATGCCAGAGTATGGACACAAATTAGTACCAGAACATGTGGAAGTTCGATCCCTTTACAGTCCGGACAGCCCTGGTCTCCTACAGGTGAGTCAAAAATGTTGGTGGATTTCTAGTACAGCATCTTTGTATTGTGAAAGCTAGTTGTTATATAGACATTTTCCTTTGAAATCTCTTCTGCAAAAAATGGGGAGATTTGGCATAAATGCAAGCAGCATGGATTGAGGGTGTATTATTGACCACAGTAACAAGCAGAAACATCACAGATACTCCAATGTGCAGGGAAGTGTGTAGCATTCTTGTTGGTCAAGTTTCCCAGGATCCATTGTTGGGGCTTGATGAATGGAGAATTAAGTTGTCTTGTCTTACAGTACAAGCCAAACTAATTAATATGCCTCTTCTTGAGACAAGAAGGAGGTCGAAAATACCCAATCCTACAATCAAAGTTGTGTATATATACTTTAGGCTCCTTCTACACTAGCATAAAATCCAGATTATCAAAAAAGATGATCCATATTATCTGATTTGAATTGGATTATATGAGTGTACACTGCTGTACAATCCAGTTCAAAGCAGATAATGTGGATTAGTTGATTTGATAATCTGGATTATATGTTTTTAGGAGGAGCCTGAAAACGTGGCTATTCCAATGTGCCTTCCCCGAATAAAGGCAACAATATCCTGATTTGACCAATCCCCTGCAAATGTCCTCAGATGCACTTTAACTATCTGTTGGGTTGATCTCTCCACATTACACAAAAACCCTTCTGTTAGATACATCTTATTCTCCGTCCACGTCCAGTGTTTATTTATTTTAAAAAATCTTAATATATGACATTTGGCCTGGCCACTACAGTTTTAAACTTTGTGTACTTACTGTTTATATTTTTTATTGATTATATTGTTTTTATTTGCTGCTGTGTTTTTTTATTGCTGTGTTGTTGGGCTTGGCCTCATGTAAGCCGCCCCGAGTCCCTTCTGGGAGATGGTGGCGAGGTATAAATAAAGTTTAATAATAATAATGGCAGTGTAGAAGGGCCTCAGTGCCCTTCCACATAGCCCATATCCCAGAATATCAAGGCAGAAAATCCCACATTATCTGAGTGTAGACTCAGATAACCCAATTTAAAGCTGATATTGTGGGATTTTCTGCCTTCATATTCTAGGATATAGGGCTGTGTGGAAGGACCCCCTGTCAACCTTGCATTCAAATTTAACAATTTAAACATATGAAGTAAAATAATTACTTCAAGCACTCCTGGCATAAATAGCCTAAAATATTTTGAACCTTATTGAGAAGTTGTAGATACTGTATGTGGTGATGGTCTGGACAAGGGTTACTAGTTTCCAAATACTTGGGCGGGATCCAACTATGCCATTTGTTGTTTTATTCTGCTTCCACAACAAATGGCATCTAGCCTTAACTGCTGCAGCCCCACTGCCCCATAGATCCTAAAAAAATCTTCTTCCAAGACCTGGAAAAAGATGCATAGAGGAACATTCAAGAAAGAGCAAGGTCACTGATTCTGAGAGAAAAATGGGAAGGAGATGAATTGGATCCTAGCCCTGGAAACAAAGCAAAACAATATTGAAATCAACTCCTGAGCAAAATTGTCGAAGTGCAGAATCTTCTCTAATACATATTCATCAGCATTTTTCTCTGTGCTTTTGAGTCTGCCGTGATTTCAGTATTGATGCCTGTGATCCATCTCTTCTGATTAGGGCAACTCACATCTTGCCTGCCTAGTGGTCTGGCAGATAGAATAAAACCACAGGAAAGCCATGGGCGCTGATGGTTCCCAATGGCGAGCTGATGCTCCTGTTATTATAAATGAGAGTGCTGTGTTGCCTAGGCAACACATTACCTTTACCCCACGTTCATATTACTACTGTCAAGCGCCAATGTAAAAAATAATACAGAGCAAGGGAGATCTTTTTTTAAAGAGTGTTTTCAAATGGGCTGCAAATCCTTGTGGACAACAAGTTAAACATGAGCCAACAATGTGATGGGGCGGCAAAAAAAGCCAATGGGATTTTGGCCTGCATCAATAGGAGTATAGTGTCTAGATCCAGGGAAGTCATGCTACCCCCTCTATTCTGCTTTGGTCAGACCACACTTGGAATATTGTGTCCAATTCTGGGCACCACAATTGAAGAGAGATATTGACAAGCTGGAAAGTGTCCAGAGGAGGGCAACTCACATGATCAAGGGTCTGGAGAACAAGCCCTATGAGGAGCATGTTTAGCTGGGCATGTTTAGCCTGAAGAAGAGAAGACTGAGAGGAGACAAGATGGCCATGTATAAGTATGTGAGGGAAAATAGGGAGGAGGGAGCAAGCTTGTTTTCTGCTGCCCTGGAGACTAGGAGCAATGGCTTCAAGCTACAGGAAAGAAGATTCCACCTGAACATAAGGAAGAACTTCCTAACGGTGAGAGCTGTTCAGCAGTGGAACTCTCTGAACAGTGGAACTCTCTCCCCCAGAGTGTGGTGGAGGCTTCTTCTTTGGAAGCTTTTAAACAGGCTGGATGCCTATCTCTCAGGGCTGCTTTGAATATGATATTCCTGCTTCTTGGCAGAATGAGGTTGGACTGGATGGCCCATGAGGTCTCTTCCAACTCAATAATTTTATGATTCTAAGTTTGGTCACAGTTTTTTATCTGAACAAGAGGAACAGTGCTGGGATTTTCCCTTCGTTCTGGTTGTTCTATGTGTCCATTGGCATCACCCTCCTGTTACTTCATTTGATGAAACCATCTTCTGGCAAAGTTCAGGATACCCTTTTCTGTTCCTTTCCCCAGGGCTCTCTCCATATGTGGATTGACATGTTTCCAAATGATGTCCCTGCACCACCTCCGGTCAACATCAAACCACGGCTCCCAATCAGGTAAGGGTTCCTGCAAAGAGGAACAGGGGTCCCTCATAGCAGGGCTGTCAGCACATCATCTGTTGCAGGACAGATGTCACCATCGGTTTTACAGCTGTTTCTTCCACACTTGTACCAATTTGGGATAGGCTCTAGCTTTCTCAATGCTGCTGCTTCTGTTGGGATAGGCTTCAGCACTTTTAATGCTACTTGTGTTGGGATAGGCTCCAGAACTTTCGATGCTGCTTCTATTGGGATAAGCCTCATCTCTCCCAATTCTATTTCCGTTGGGATAGGATCCAGCACTTTCAATGCTTCTTCCATTGGGATAGGCTTCAGCTTCTTCCATTGGGATATTCTTCAGCTCTCCCAATTCTGTTTCCATTGGGATAGGCTCCAGCACTTTCAATGCTTCTTCCATTGGGATAGGCTTCAGCTCTCCCAATTCTGTTTCCATTGGGTTAGACTCCAGCACTTTCAATGCTTCTTCCATTGGGATAGGCTTTAGCTCTCCCAATTCTGTTTCCATTGGGATAGGCTTCAGCTCTCCCAATTCTGTTTCCATTGGGTTAGGCTTCAGCACTTTTAATGCTTCTTCCATTGGGATAGGCTTCAGCTCTCCCAATTCTGTTTCCGTTGGGATAGGCTCCAGCACTTTCAATGCTTCTTCCATTGGGATAGGCTTCAGCTCTCCCAATTCTGTTTCCGTTGGGATAGGCTCCAGCACTTTCAATGCTTCTTCCATTGGGATAGGCTTCAGCTCTCCCAATTCTGTTTCCATTGGGATAGGCTCCAGCACTTTCAATGCTTCCACAATTGGGATAGGCTTTAGCTCTCCCAATTCTGTTTCCATTGGGATAGGCTTCAGCACTTTCAATGCTGTTTCCATTGGGATAGGCTTTAGCTCTTTTAATGCTGTTTCCATTGGGATAGGCTTCAGCTCTCCCAATTCTGTTTCCATTGGGTTAGGCTTCAGCACTTTTAATGCTTCTTCCATTGGGATAGGCTTCAGCTCTCCCAATTCTGTTTCCATTGGGATAGGCTCCAGCACTTTCAATGCTTCTTCCATTGGGATAGGCTTCAGCTCTCCCAATTCTGTTTCCATTGGGTTAGGCTTCAGCACTTTTAATGCTTCTTCCATTGGGATAGGCTTCAGCTCTCCCAATTCTGTTTCCATTGGGTTAGGCTTCAGCACTTTTAATGCTTCTTCCATTGGGATAGGCTTCAGCTCTCCCAATTCTGTTTCCATTGGGATAGGCTTCAGCACTTTTAATGCTTCTTCCATTGGGATAGGCTTCAGCTCTCACAATTCTGTTTCCATTGGGATAGGCTCCAGCACTTTTAATGCTTCTTCCATTGGGGTAGGCTTTAGCTCTCCCAATTCTGTTTCCATTGGGATAGGCTTAGCTCTCCCAATTCTGTTTCATTGCTTCAGCACTTTTAATGCTTCTTCCATTGGGATAGGCTTCAGCTCTCCCAATTCTGTTTCCATTGGGATAGGCTCCAGCACTTTCAATGCTTCTTCCATTGGGATAGGCTTCAGCTCTCCCAATTCTGTTTCCATTGGGTTAGGCTTCAGCACTTTTAATGCTTCTTCCATTGGGATAGGCTTCAGCTCTCCCAATTCTGTTTCCATTGGGATAGGCTCCAGCACTTTTAATGCTTCTTCCATTGGGATAGGCTTCAGCTCTCCCAATTCTGTTTCCGTTGGGATAGGCTCCAGCACTTTCAATGCTTCTTCCATTGGGATAGGCTTCAGCTCTCACAATTCTGTTTCCGTTGGGATAGGCTCCAGCACTTTCAATGCTTCTTCCATTGGGATAGGCTTCAGCTCTCACAATTCTGTTTCCATTGGGATAGGCTCCAGCACTTTCAATGCTTCTTCCATTGGGGTAGGCTTTAGCTCTCCCAATTCTGTTTCCATTGGGATAGGCTTCAGCTCTCCCAATTCTGTTTCCATTGGGTTAGGCTTCAGCACTTTTAATGCTTCTTCCATTGGGATAGGCTTCAGCTCTCCCAATTCTGTTTCCATTGGGATAGGCTCCAGCACTTTTAATGCTTCTTCCATTGGGATAGGCTTCAGCTCTCCCAATTCTGTTTCCATTGGGATAGGCTCCAGCACTTTCAATGCTTCTTCCATTGGGATAGGCTTCAGCTCTCCCAATTCTGTTTCCATTGGGATAGGCTTCAGCTCTCCCAATTCTGTTTCCATTGGGTTAGGCTTCAGCACTTTTAATGCTTCTTCCATTGGGAATGCTTCTTCCATTGGGATAGGCTACAGCACTCAGAATGCTTCTTCCATTGGGATAGGCTACAGCTCTCCCAATTCTGTTTCCGGGGATAGGCTCCAGCACTTTCAATGCTTCTTCCATTGGGATAGGCTTCAGCTCTCCCAATTCTGTTTCCGTTGGGATAGGCTCCAGCACTTTCAATGCTTCTTCCATTGGGATAGGCTTCAGCTCTCCCAATCCTGCTTCCATTGGGTTAGGCTTCCGTTCTCTCAATGTCACTTCTGTTTGGATAGGATCCAGCACTTTCAATGCTGCTTCTGTTGAGATAGGCTTCAGCTTGCCATCCTGCTTCTGTTGGGGTAGGCTCCAACTCTGTATGAACTTTTGTTTGCAGTACAGATCTATTAGGAACATATTTGTTGTGGAAGGAGAGGTCTTACTGTATTTCTAAAAATGTTTTGAGTTCTAGAGGGCCATAGTGATCTCTAAACATTTAGAAATGCTCTTCACAACCCCTAGTGCATTGAGGGGCATTCTGGAACAAAAATGATGTTGTTGGCTATCCTTGCCCTCTGGCCCATAAAAACTGTTCTGATGGCCATTTGTGCCCCTTATGCTGTACTTTGCTCACCCCTGTTCTATGTAGTAAAAGTAAAGATTTCTAAAAAAAAAATGTCACCAGAAAGTCCTTGTGTCAAAAGGCTAGGGCTTCCATACGTCCCACATGAGCCACTTGACACACATGGAAGCTGTTCTTTGTGGTAGTGTTAATGTTCAGTATTTACTAAGGAAGAAACTGTATTTTAACTAGTTATTTTCCCCCACATTTCCCCCTTAGTTACGAGTTACGTGTTATCATCTGGAACACAGATGACGTGGTTCTTGACGATGTCAATCCAATAACAGGAGAAACTTCCAGTGACATCTATGTAAAAAGGTGTGTAGCCGTGGCAAATTTTAGATAGCTAGAAATAAAAGACAAACCCTGACTTATAAGGGTTTAAAGATTTCCTTGCTGTATATGATCAAGGTCTGCCTACTCCGTGCTATTTATAACAGCTTGGTGTGTAGTGAGATGGCTGTAAGAAACTGATAAACAGACTATGGGAGAAATGGTTTGTCTGCAACTCATACATTGAACATTCATAGGTATACATAGTGTCATGAATTATTTATTTATTCAGTCATCCTCTGTGGTACTCTTCACAATGATCTTTATAGGTTGAACAAATGTTATTAAAAGGTTTCACATCAATTTATCAAAAGCCGTAGAAATCAAGTGTGATGAGGTGGTTATTTATATGTTAATCACATGTTTGTTTATGTAATTAGAAGGGACAGTTTTTGAAAGCTGCAGAGAGTGAGCCGTGGAATGTTCGCAGCAGCAAGCTGTAAGCAGAGGCTGTTGCCATGACAACAGAGGCCACTCTGGCTTTAGAATGTTCAGTTTAAATCTGACAGTTGGAGAATGTCAGTTGGCCAGCAGCTGTGACCAGAGTTGGTTGGGAATTAACAGTTGCGGAAGCGGCAAGCTGTCTGTAGGAACTGCAGTGTGCAGTTCAGTTCTGTGTGTGGGTTTAAGGAAACCCAAGTGTGGGACAAGTTAGTCCTAGGGTTGAGAGTAACCCAGTATTAAGTACGGTAGTTACTTGTGTGTAACTGTATCAGGGGAAAACCCCAGTGTTAAATTGTTTAAAGTTCCAAGTTTGTACCTCTTCGGAGATCTTTAGAAACCACCTAAGCTTTGAGCCCATTTGTGTAAAATAAACTGTTACACACTTTCAACACTACATCTGTGGAAGTCATTTGTTCACAAAGACCCTCACATCTAGTGGTCAAGCATTGACAAATGGTGGCAGCAAAAGTTAATAAATAAATAAAGGAAACAATGATAATTGGTGGCAGTCCTGCCACACAGTTTTAAAAATCTAGAAGTAGTCGGTGTGAGTCCAGACTTCATCACATTTGGTGGCAGCGGTGGGATTGAAGGATAGCCTGCCCTGCCACGGTTCGAAAAGTAAACGGGGTGAAGTTTCATCCCTTACCACATCAAGACTTTAAAAAAACAGTGTTTACTACACAGCCAGTCTGCACATCATATTGAATGTGCTATTTACTAATTATGCTTTGCAAATTTTGTAATGGGATTTAGCCATTTTGCCTGCAGTTTCTCCTCCCTGGCAGCTTCCATCCAAGGCCAAGCAATACGGTTTTTGGAGGGATGATCAAAGAATTTAAGAAAGAAGTGGTTACAGTCCCAAAATCAACTCCATCCTTTTGGTCCTTTTCAACTCCATCCGTTAGTTCCTTTTTAAAAATGACAGATATACAGTTTTTGTATTGAATGTGAGTGGGACCAATTGAACAGTCTTCAAAGACAACCCCATGTAGAGCACATTGCAGTAGTCTATACGGGATGTAACCAGAGCATGGACTACCATGGCCAAGTCAGACTTCCCAAGGTACGGGCACAGCTGGCACACAAGTTTTAACTGTGCAAATGCTCCCCTGGTCACCGCCGAAACCTGGGGTTCCAGGCTCAACAATGAGTCAGGATCACACCTAGACTGAATAGTAAAATAGTAAAAAAAATAGAATAGTAGAAAACCTCAAACATCTGGTTGTCCTTTGGGCAACATCCTTGCAGACAGCCAATTCTCTCACACTAGAAGTGATTTGCAGTTTCTCAAGTCGCTCCTGACATTTAAAAAAGTCATATAGTCAAACATCCTTATACTAAAATATTGGCAGAAGCTAATTAACTCTTTCCTGCAGTTGGATTAAAGGGCTGGAGAAAGACAAACAAGAAACGGATGTTCACTTCAACTCTTTGACTGGGGAAGGCAACTTCAATTGGAGGTTCGTGTTCCGCTTCGACTATCTCCCAACGGAGAAAGAGATCACTTATAAAAAGAAGGACTCCATCTTCTCTTTGGAGGAATCAGAGTTCCGGGAGCCAGCAGTCCTGGTTCTTCAGGTGTGGGACTACGACAGGATTTCGGCAAATGACTTTTTAGGTATTTTTGGGAAAGCATTTATTTATTTATTTATTTATTATTTTGATTTGTATACCGTCCCTTCCGACTGGCTCAGGATGATTTACAGCATATCGAATTATATCATAAAACATATCAATAATCAACAGGACACATAAAACAAGCAATAAAACCAATGTAACAATATTCTGCTATAACCAAGGGTGGTCACAGATTGAAAGCAAGTCGGAACAGTGCTGTTTTACAAGCTTTCCGGAAAGCCGGTAGCTCATTAACTGCTCGAACTTCCAGTGGCAAACTGTTCCACAATTGAGGTGCTGCCACAGAGAAGGCTCTGTGTCTGGTTGAGGACAGGTGGATGGTTCGCAGTGAAGGAAAACATGTCAGTAATTTCAAAAACAGTGCTATGTCTCATGGGTCCTTTCAAAATAGACATTGCAAATAACATGCAAAATGAAAAGAATGTGCATTTTCCAAAGTTCTCCCCATTTTTCTCACTTTTAGAGTTTGTTGTCTTTACCTTTGGGTACTATGACTCCCAGAATCCCACTACTAGTATAGGGTTCTTGGATATGTAATCCACAAAGTAATTTTTGCAAGCTCTACTAAAGTCACTAGTTTGAAGTCTGGAGGCTGACAGACATAGTAAAAGAGATGTTTCTTTTCCCACTGCTGCTTCTTAGTGTGTGTGTTCCTTCAAGTTGCCTGTTTACCTACGGTGACCTTCTGGATTTCATTGTGTTTTCTTAGCTAAGGAGTAATCAGATGTAGTTTTGCTAGTCCCTTCTTCTGAAATATAGCTTATAGTATTTGGTATTGGTTGGTAGTTGACTATCTAAGTACTAACCAGGGCTGACCTGGCTTAGCTCCCACAATATCTTCAGGGTATGTAGGTTCCTAAATGTTCTCATCAGTTTACATGACATTGTATTACAATTAAATATATGCTGCTATCTAGTCCACCTGTGCCTAAAGTTTCTCTATTGCCATTAAAGATAGTGGAAAGGGGAGGGAAAAAGTTTAAACACATACCAGAGGATTATTTCAGTGACTGCTCCATATTAGTTGGGATTAAGATAATGTGCAATAATAAATTATGATATGTTTGCTAACTGTGTTTTATGGATTGCTGTGAGCCGCCCCGAGCCACTGGGGGGGGGGGGCAGATAAGTATGAAGTAATAATAATAATAATAATAATAATAATTTGACTTCTCTATATTTACTGGGACCACAGACTGTACCAAAGGAACACTGATGTGCTGCGCCATCTAGTGGTTTCAGAAATATGTCAATGTACAAAATTTCAGTCCAATATTGAATATCTTTTACATTAGAGTTATGGTACTTGGATGCCACATTAAATGCCACTGTTGTTCTATGCAATCTTGAGATTTATAGTTTGGTCAGGCACTAAAGCTCTCTGGTACAGAGTTTTACATACTGTAACTCCTTGCATGACATATATTTTACACCAGCATTTTTGGATTTGAGAAGTGCTTCTAACCAATTAAGATACAACATTATTGCATAACTGTATGGGCAAAAACACTACAAAGACTTTAAAAGTTGCATGATGAATCTATGGTATTCTGTTTTTTTGGCCTTGTGTCTCTACTTTAGCTTAGGAGAATAATCTCCTGTTATTGCCCATCACTGCTGTACATTTCCCCCTGAAAAAATAGTTTCTTTACATCTAATTCTACTATTTCTGTCTTAATCAGGGATCAGTTGAATTAGATGACTTTCTAGTCCAAGACAGCTCGTGTTCTTATATCAGTGCTACAGACAACCTGAGATAAAGAGTTCACATATTTTTATTCAGAATTTTTTATTGTCTTTTATTATTTATTTATTTATTTATTTATTTATTTATTTATTTATTTATTGCATACATATCCCTCTCTTCTCACCCTGAAGGGGACTCAGGGCAGCTCACAACAAAGGCACAATTTGATGCCTTGAGTACATCTAAAAATAAAACAATATATACTTTCAAATCGCATAATTAAAACATATCACTTAAACAATTACTTAAAATCACACAGTCCAAAAGCATATTCCAGGACCCATTACAATTGTCATTTGCATTGTTAAATATTTCACTGAGAGGTCATTGTTGCACTGGGAATCATTAAGCAAAGGCTTGGTCCCACAACCATGTCTTCACTTTCTATCTGAAGGTCAGGAGGGAGGGAGCTGATCTAATTTCCCTGGGGAGGGAGTTCTATAGCCAAGGGGCCGCCACCAAGAAGGCCTCGTCTCGTGTTCCCATCAGTCGCACCTGTGAGGGGGGTGGGATTGAGAGCAGGACCTCCCCGGATTATCTTAACTTCCGAGATGGTTCATAGTGGGAGATACGTTCGCACAGGCAAGCTGGGTGGGAACTGTTTAGGGCTTTATAGGCTAAAGGCAGCACTTTCCCCTTAATTAATTAATTAATTAATTTCATATACTTGTACCCCGCCCTTCTCACCCCCAAGGGGGGACTCAGGGCGGCTTCACAGCAAGCACCATTTGGTGCCATCACAATGATAAAAACAATCAACAAATTCATTAAAACAGAACATTAGATAAACAGTTGGTAAAACACGCCAGTTAAAATCAGAGTCCGGGTCAATTTGTTGTCTCTTTGAATTGCTTATGTCTTCTTTTCACTATGTGCTATTCAATAGTCAAACACAAGTTCCCACAACCAAGTCTTGAGTTTCCTTCTGAACGACAGGAGGGAGGTAGCCAATCTGATGTCTCTGGGGAGGGAATTCCACAGACGTGGGGCCACTGCTGGGAAGACCCTGTCTCTTGGCCCTACCAATTGCATTTACGACGGTGGTGGGAACAAGAGCAGGGCCTCTCCAGGTGATCTTAAACTTTGTGATGGTTCATAACAGGAGATACGTTTGGACAGGTAGTCTGGGCCAGAACTGTTTAGGACTTCAAAGGTTAAAACCAGCACTTTAAATTGTGCTTGGTAGCAGATCGGCAGCCAGTGGAGCTGGCGTAACAGAGGAGTTGTATGCTCCCTGTACGCCGCTCTGGTAAACAACCTGGCTACCGACGATTGGACCAATGGAAGCTTCCGGGTAGTCTTCAAAAGCAGCCCCACATAGAGCACGTTGCAGTAGTCTATCCAGGATGAAACAAGAGCGTGTTCAAAGAGATGTACGAATAAAGCTATGCCAGCTACAAAAATGTGCCCAGAAATTGTTTAATAAAGAGAGGAGTTAAATGTAAAACAGAACAGTCCTGTTAATTGTTAAAAGCTTTGCAGAACAATATCCTAGTATTAGCGGCAGTTCTCTATGTCTGAGGTTCTCTCTTCTTTGTTGCATTCCAAGGTGCCATTGAGTTAAAGTTGAATGATATGGTGAGAGCTGCCAAAAGTTCGGAGCAGTGTACCATCAAGATGGCCAAGGAAAAGGCCACGCCTCGCTTTTCCATCTTCCGAAACAAACGGATGAGAGGCTGGTGGCCCTTCGTCAAGCTGAAAAGTCAGGAAGACATTGAAAGGGAAGAGAGGGAGGCTAAGCAAAAGAAGAAGAAGAAGAAAAAGAAGAAGTGGAGGAACTCAGTCAAGCCAGAAGATGTTGAGTTTGCTGATCCTAGTGGAAACATCTTCATCCTCACGGTAAGAAAACTCTGGGTAAATGTATGACAGAAAGAAGCAAAGTGCAGCCCGAGGTCCACATGCAGCCCTTGGAACCCCGCTCCCCTGAAGCCCTTCAAAGCTCTCTCTCTCTCTCTCTCTCTCTCTCTCTCTCTCTCTCTCTCTCTCTCTTTCTCTGTATTCAGATTGGTTTTGTGGTGGATTTTTTTTCATCGCTGAACTTTCCCACCTTCCCAAAACAGACCAAAAAAGATAGAGAAAAAATGGCTGAAATGGCAACTGGAAGTGTTATTTCGTCACTGCGTGTGTGCTGAAACTCACTGCTGAAGATACAGGAAGGAAAAATTACTTCTGCTGTGTTTGGGATTGCCCATCTATGATATATAGAGCAGTGTTTCCCAACCTTTTTGAGCCGCGGCACACTTTTTACATTTACAAAATCGTGGGGCACACCACCAACCAAAATGACACAAAATGACACTCTAACACAGTAATACATATAGTTAATATGTTTTTAAATGTATTTATACACTCGGTGTGAAACCTGGGCCTGTGTCGATGAGCTCAACATAGATATCCTGGCAGGAATGGCAGAAAGACACAAACTTCCCACAAAGAACTCCCATAACCAAGAGAAAATGCTATATGAGTTTGGTGGGCATTGACCTTGAGTTTTGGAGTTATAGTTCACCTATATCCAGAGAGCACTGTGGACTCAAACAATGTTGGATCAGGACCAAACTTGGCATGAATACTCAATATGCCCAAATGTGAACACAGATGGAGTTTGGGGAAAATAGACCTTGACATTTGGGAGTTACAGTTTCTGGGATTTATAGTTAACACACAAACAAAGAGCATCCTGAACTCTTGCAACAATGGAATTGAACCAAACTTCTTCTTCACTGCCGCCCGGCCCTTCCTCCTCCTCCTCCTCCTCCTCCCCCAAGCAGCAGCAGCAGGAGTTCGGCAGGAGGGGGGAAGAGAGATTTTCCCGCAGCACACCAGGTGATCGCTCATGGCACACTAGTGTGCCACGGAACAGTGGTTGGGAAACACTGATATAGAGGTATCTCCAGAATTGGATGTACTGTATGGTAAATATTGGTCACTGACAAATTACTCCCCTTACTTTGGAGCTAGTTTGCTTTCACTTGCTCTTTCCTTATCACATATCATACGGGAAAAGGATTTTGGCTTGTCAAAGGTCAGTTCTCTTGCACACGGGAAACTGGAGTTTTCTTTTGATAGCTGCCCATATGCCAGGTATTTGATCACAATGTATTTCTTTCCAGGGAAAAGTGGAAGCTGAATTCCAGCTACTCACCTTGGAGGAGGCTGAGAAGGCCCCAGTTGGTCTGGGGAGAAAAGAGCCAGAACCCTTGGAGAAACCAAAGTAAGCATATTTAGGTGTATTTTAAATGGTTAGACATTCATGCTGAAAATTAATTGGAACACACTTTTTAAATTGGCAACACAAATTAGTGCATAGGATCTTTTGCTTCAATTTGTGCAGAATTCATGAAGGATTGTCCAACTGGTCATGGCTAGTAGGGACAAAAGTCCTTGCTTGTCTCAGGGCCCTTCATTACAGTCATATAACCCAGAACATCAAAGTAGAAAATCCCACAATATCTGATTTGAACTGGATTATCTGAGTCCACACTGCCATATATTCCAGTTCAAAGCAGATTTTATTCAGTTGTGTGGAAGGGGTCCCATTCTCCACGTGAATATTTTTTTTTCTTTTAAATTTGCATATTTATCAAAAAGAACAACAATACACACACACTCACACACAAATGCATTTTGAGCAATATTTCCTAACTTCTATACAGTAATTGTTCTGACTATGCTCCCTCTTGCTCGTCCCGTTGTAGTGACTTCTGGTCCCATGAGTTGAAGACAATCATGTAAAGTTATGTCCTTCCTTCCTAGTAAAATATTTTTCTATTCTTCCTTCTAGCATAATACTTATCATTTTAAAAAATCCATACAAAAATTCCAACAGAATAAATTACAAAGCCTTCTATAAAAGCCTTTCCCTCTTTTCAGAATATGAAGCTGCCAGATCTTTTTCCATGCCTGAGGGACAGGGAGATAATTTCTGTCAGTATTAAGATGAGAGCAATTTTATATATTTTTCATAGGCAGCACAAACTCTATAACTAAAGTACAATTAGCTTAAATTAGAAGCATCAGATGTGTACATCTTACCATGCCTGTCATGGAGCCCCTGGTGGCGCAATGGGTTAAATCCTTGTGCTGGCAGGATTGATGACCGGCAGGTCGGAGGGTAGAATCTGGGAAGAGCGCATATGAGCTCCCTCTGTCAGCTCCAGCTCCCCATGTGGGGACATGAGAGAAGCCTCCCACAAGGATGGTAAAACATCAAAACATCTGAGCATACCCTGGGCAATGTCCTTGCAGATGGCCAATTCTCTCACACCAGAAGCAACTTGCAGTTTCTCAGGTCACTCTTGACATGAGAAGAAAAAATGCCTGTCTCATTGAGAGCGAGTTATTTTGCAAGCCTTCTTCAAATTTTATTTGTTTGTTTGTTTGTTTATTTACTTACTTTACTTCTATACCACTTTTCTCACCCCATGGAGGGGAGACTCAAAGCTGTCTCCAACATATTTATGGCCAAATATAATACTTCACATACATATAAAACCTAACATAGAGCAGCCATCACATAAAACTATCAATTAGATCATAAAAACGTAACAAAATTTAGACAATTAAAACATGGAGTTAAAAACATATTAATATAAACGTTAAAATCACACAAACCAGAAATCATGGTCCAAGACCGTTCCAAATGTCAAATAATAATTGCACATAATCCCTGATCATTCCTTGTATTGCTTACTGCCCAAAGGCTTGTTCCCATAGCCAAGTTTTTACTTTTTTTCTGAAGGCCAGGAGGGAAGGCGCTGACCTAATTTCGTTGGGGAGGGAGTTCCATAGTCGAAGAGCCAGCACTTAGAAGGCCCTGTCTCTCATCCCCACCAGTCACACCTGCAAGGGAGGTGGGACTGAGAGCAGAGCTTCCCTGGATGATCTTAACCTCCAAGATGGTTCGTAGAGGGAGATACATTCTTACTATATGATACCTCTAGGATCATAGACAGCCTGTGTTTGAATTGCAGTTGTTGAGAAACAACCAGAAGAGGATGTTGGTGGCCTTATCTTGATTGTGGAGGTCTAGTACTTGTCGGTTTTCAGTTTGTGGATGGCTAAAAAAGTGCTGCTTTGCATTTGCTTCACTGTCCGAATCTTCACTTCTCTTTTCCCTTCTCCTTTCTTCAGCCGCCCCAAAACGTCTTTCAACTGGTTTGTGAACCCCATGAAAACATTCATCTTTTTCATTTGGAAACGGTACAAGAAGTACATCATTGCATTGCTAGTCATTGCAATTGTGACCATATTCTTGGTTCTCATTCTCTACACAATGCCTGGATACATCAGTGAGAAGATAATAAATGGCTAAACTTGCAGCCCCTTTCCGTTGATCTCCTCCATTCTTCAAGCTGGGACTTGACAAAAGGTGATAACAGCAACGTCTGTGCCAAAGACATTAAGGAACTCGGGCAGCAGGTTGATTGTGCCTGGAGCACTTTGAACAAGCACCTGTCAGATTGCGCCTGCTCACATCTGTGATGTGATAGCAATCACTTTTGAGAAATCTTGTAATTATTTGATAAATGTCAGACTTCTGATTTGCCTTGAAGACGGTCTTACCAATCATAAGGAGCTGACCTTGCATGGATTATTGTGGCTAACATTGTATGTAAAGCATCAACACCAATGGATATAGAACAGGCATGGGCAAACTTGGGCCTTCCTGGTGTTTTGGACTTCAACTCCCACAATTCCTAAAACAAATGCTGAGCAGACATTTGTAATGTTTGTGTTTCTACCGACCCTCACCAAAAGCTGAAATGCTGCTTCTGCCTTGTCCCATTGTGTAATAAAGATACTGCCATAACTTGATTATTGCTGTTTCTAAAAAAAACAAAAACAAAACAAACCCCCAACCTACTTGAATTTATTTTTTTACTGAATAACAATGCTAACATGTACTTTAAAAATAAATAACATGATCATTCTGCAGGTGGAAAGTTCTTTGTATGCACTGATATTCCTACAGATGTATTGCCTGAAAGCCAGGGATAATGTCTGTGCTGAGTGGCACATCTATGGATTAGCGCTGGTCCATCATGTTTTTGCTGAATGAGGATATACAGAATTTGGTTGGACTGGCTGTTGAAATTTATTTAATCACTTGCAATGGAATCACATCTGTACCACACCTCTGGGCAGCAAGTTAGCTGAGAGCAGCATTTATCAATCTGGGGGTCGAGACCCCTGGGGGGGTCGCAAGGGGGTGACAGAGGGGTCGCCAAAGACCATCACAAAACACAATATTTTCTGTTGGTCATGGAGGTTCTGTGTGGGAAGTTTGACCCAATTCTGTCATTGGTTGGGTTCAGAATGTTCTTTGATTGTAGGGGAACTATAACTCCCCGCAACTACAAATCCCAAATGTCAATGTCTGTTTCCCCTAAACTCCACCAGTTTTCACATTTGAGCATATTGAGTATTCGTGACAAGTTTGGTCCAGATCCATCATTGTTTGAGTCCACAGTGGTCTCTGGAGGTAGATGAACTACAACTCCAAAAGATCAAGGTCAGTATTGGCCACCAAACCCTTCCAGTATGTTCTGTTGGTCATGGGAGTTCGGTGTGCCAAGTTTGGTTTGATTCCATCATTGGTGGAGTTCAGAATCCTCTTTGATTGTAAGTTAACAATAAATCCCAACAACTACAACTCCCAAATGACAAAATCACATGACCTTGGAGGTGTCTACAGACAACGCCAGCTCTTCGGCTTTAAAATTGAGAAGAGCACCAACCCCCAGAGTAGGACACAACTGGACTTAATGTCAAGAAAAAACCTTTACCTTTACCTACAGTATATGAAAGATATGCTACCGTAGAAGACAATCACATGCTTTTCCTCATAATTGCTTAATTGCAGTATTGATATGATGGGTTTGGGAACAGTTTTGAAATGAAGGGGCACATCTACACTTGTGAAACCAGCAGAAAAGAAAGCGGTTTTAATGTGCCAATGATTACATTTGAAGTCCTGGAACCGATTTGGGAGCTTGATGGTGATTATACACACCACAGAGCCTGACCTTGAACTGGTTCCAGGATCCACAGTACCTATAGATTCTTTTATAAATTCCCCATGACCAAATCAGTGGAACAATTTGGATATCCACACAGCAATTCACAAGCTGCAGAGGTGTTTTCTGAGTGTGATGTGGATTATACCAGAGTGCGCTGATGTGCATTAAGGACTCTATTTTGTGGTGGGCATTGAATAACTATTGTATTATCCAGCTGCCTTAAAACTGCATCAAATGGTCGGTGTAGATGTGCCCAAAGAGAGATTTCTAACTACATAGAAAATGATAAGGCCGATGTGTTTTTTCTATAAAAAATGCATCAAAGGTAGCGATAATTGATAATTTTTTTTTTAAAAAAAGTTGAAACATATAATCAAAGTTTCACATAACCTTTCATATACGTAAGAATTTTTGTTGTTAATATTGATTGTGTATTTGTGTAAATCTAAACTGGTTCAGCCTTGTTGGTTTATTTCCGTTGTCATTTTTAGAGATTTCATCGTGTCTTCTTGAGTAAATCCGCATAGGTTAACCATCTTCTGCTACCCTAGGGATTCCCACTTTGCTTAAAGGTTAAAAATTATTAATGATAAATTATAATGATATTTGGCCCCAGGAACATCAAAGGCTGCACAATTTTGTTCGCCTCCTTCATTCCCTTTACATATTTTCAAGGCATCTTGATTGACCACAAGGGATTTTTTTATTTGTTAAAGGGAAAATGAGAGACACAACTACAGTATACTTTTACCTCAGTACAAGATAATTGTAATTCTTATTAAGCAAGGCAAAATCCACAAAAGTTTACTCATAACACAAGCCTGCAAAATTGGCGGTCATCAAAACTTTCTTTAAAAATGTATACTTGGGTATTTGAAAACTTCAGATCCAAAATGATGTTGTTTGCTTCCAGAATAGATAGTTTTAAAATATGGTAAGGCACTCCTATAAAAGCAAATACACTCAATGTTTCCAAGACGGAGGCTAATAAATACAGCATGTGCTAAAAACACAAATTACCACATAACAGTAATTTATTTTTGCCACTGTAACTTTCAATATTTTCTGCAGGGTACTCCTTTCTGCAACTGTTTTCTAATAGGAAATTTAATGGTAGGATTACAGCAATTTTTTTTACCATGGAGCATATAGTTGACAGTTCAAAGCCCGGGTCAGGGTGAGCACCTGACCTTTAGCTCAGGTTCTGCCTACCTATTTATTTATTTCATTTCTAACCCGCCCTTCTCTACACCCAAAGGGGGACTCAGGGCGACTAACAAAGGCATACACAGAAACGAAAACAACATATCAAAATTACAACAAGGTAGATTAAAAACGGTTACATATCAAAATACCGACAAAATACCCATTCCACATTCATAGACTGTCCAAACCAATCCGTAGTCTGCCAACACAGCCCTATCATACTCAATTTGTCCGTCCGCTGTTCCACATCACCCAAACTCCTGGCCCCAGAGCCGCGACTTTAGCTTTTTTCTAAAGGAAAGGAGGGAAGAGGTTGATCTAATTTCGCTGGGGAGCGGGTTCCACAGGTGAGGGGTCACTACTGAGAAGGCCCTGTCCCTCGTCTCCACCAACCACGTTTGCGACGAAGTTCGAAAACAAATGTGAGTAGATAAATAGGTTCCACTTTTAAAGCAGGAAGGTATTTAAGATATCAATAAGGAAATGCCAGAAAAATGCTGGTGATTCAATCAGGGAGGAAGTTTACGAACAAAGCTCTTTGGCAGGGAAGATGAAGCAATAGCATCCCTTGTGGCCAGAACAAGTTTAGCCTCCAAGTTGCCAAAGAGGGAAAGCCTATATATATCTCGAAGTACAGTTGTCTGTCTTGTCAGTGTATAACAGCATTGAATGTTTTCCGTATATGTGCTCTGTGATCCGCTCTAAGTCTCCTTCGGGGTGTGAAGGACGGAATATCAATACTGTAAATAAATATGTTGGGATCAGGGGGAAATGTATTAATAGTTTCTGGTGGTATTCACAACAAAATAATAATTATAAATTTATAATAATGTAGAAGATTGGTTGTTTTTTTAAACAGCACTATGAAATTCATGTGGTGCTCCAGTTTTCTATTACAGTAGAGTCTGGCTTATCCAACCTTCGTTCATCCAACGTTCTGTATTATCCAGAGCAGTCTGCCTTCCGCCCAAATCCACAGCTGTTTCAATACATTGCAATGTTTTCGTGTTAAATTCATAAATACAGTAATTACTACATAACATTACTGTGTATTGAACTGCTTTTTCTGTTGATTTGTTGTAAAACATGACGTTTTGGTGATTAGTTTGTAAAATCATGACGTAATTTGACGTTTAATAGGCTTTTCCTTAATTCCTCCTAATTATCCAACATTTTTGCTTATCCAACGTTCAGCTGGATTGTTGATACTGGATAAGTGAGACTCTACTGTAGTTCATTGGGGATGGATACACAATGTCAACAGTGGAGTTTCTGAACCAGTAATCTTTCTTAATAGGAGAACTGCTCCAGCCCTTGGGTATCTTTTCTGCAAGATTTCTGTAAGATTATTTTGAGTTAATTCTGCCTGGAGAAGCCTTGTTTCTGTTGCTCGTTTAGTTAGTGAGAAACAACCCTGATTTAGTACTAATGTCCACATGTGCTGATTTCCACCCCACCCCACCTCTTGCGGTTGAGTCTGAATTGCAGGGGTCTGCCTTTTGGGGTGGGATGGAGGAGGAAGAGGAGGATATAATGAAGTAAAAGTGACATGGAGAGAGAATGAAATGCAATAAATATAAATTAAACCCTAAACTGAACTATTCTATACCCTCAGCACATTGAGATACTATACACTGGGAACAGGAAATACTCCACAAGTCACACAACACAAGGGGGGGGGGGGGTTGTTCTTTTAATCTTAGTACATGAGGGTTAAAGGTATAGCCTACATTCCCATCAATAAGCAAAATGCATTGAAGTAGCTCATTCTCTATGAGGTTGAAAGCATTCACAAGTGTGTGTTTTGGAAGGAAAGCCAGAGGAAGAGAGGAAGGCTTTGCATTTCTCAAGGAGAGATATGAAAAGGACAGTTCCAGGTTAGCTAATGCTCAGCCTGTCAGCCTTTTGAGGCCCCCCTGGCTACCCTTAGCTGCTTCCTCTCAATCCATTCCTGTTCCTCTTTTTTGTGGCCTGACATTCTGACTCTGCAACTTTGCTCACTAGGCTGGCATTTTGTTTCTGCGCCTAAACTTCAGCTGGCATGATGCCTGATTTAATCTCTGTCCAAGAGTTTATCTGCCAGACCCAGGAGGATCTGAGCTCTCCCACAACCTCTTCATTTACCAGCCACATGGGCAAATGCAGGAGCACCGCTTGCAGCCTGGACGAGGTAAGCCGTTTCGTTTAAGCTGAAGGAAGAGGGATTTGGGATCCTGAGAAGGGAATTTGCACTGGAGCCTTATACTTGCTCCATGGATGGCAATGAAGAGCAAGGAATTTCCACCTGGCAACAAACGGAGAAGTAAAAGTCCTTTTAAAAAAGTTATTTAATCATTAATACACTGTTTTTCCTTTGAGTTACAGAAATGAAGGCCTTGGAAAATCCACACAAGAAGAACAAACTTAAAACAGTTGCAGTATTGTTTATTTATTTAGTGTTAAAAGCATTGTATAGAATAGCTTATCTAAAACTGATCAAATAGTTTATCTAAAACTTATAAAATAAAGGGCTCACAAGCTGCTAGTTTTAGACCAAAAACAGGCAACAGCAACTGCATTGTCTGTAGCGTTAAACAATTCTTACTCTGTGCATGAGGCAGGGCGTTGTGGGCAAGCAGCATACAGATGCTGAGTTGTTTGTTTTGCTCCACAGTTGCACAAGGTGGAGGATTCTTCTAGGTAGTGCCAGGTTGTCTTTTGATCTGCCCACTCCGCTTCTGAGTCTGTTCAGGGACTTCCAAGTTGTCCATTCTTGGTTTGCCCCTGGAGGAAGACCCTCATGGGGGCCATTCAGTTGGAATTGCCTGTTTTTGCTGCCCACAGGGATATTGTTGCTGGTGCTGGAGTGGTGGTTCTTATGAAACTTTCCTTGATTTAAGTCTACTGGGAGGAGGGTGATGTCCGTATAGTGGGTGGCTTTCACAGTGGTCAACCTTATTTCTCTTGCAACTGGCAGTAACTTCCATTACACATCAGCACTGATCATTGAGTTTTGTTTGCATTGACTTTCAGAGTGACCGAGGCAATAAATTTGAGAGACTAACAAGATGTTTGGCAAAAATATTGAATGAGTAAGTTATTGGCCATAATATATGGATCAATAGATTTAATCTCAAGGACTTAAAGGTTTCCCTCTGTGTTTGGAGGGAGCATAGCTCAAGACTAGAGCAACACCATGAAGAGGATAGAGGTCCTGTCTCTTTAAAAATAGCTTTGTAGAAGACAAAAGTTAGCCAGGTGGAGTTGATCATGCTAAACTTCTCTCCTCTCACAGCTATTGAAGTCACGGGACTTTCACCTTCCTTTTCGTGTGGTCAAACTAATTGTATGTACTGATAGATCATATAAGACCACCTGAAATGTGGCGGTGATGATTTAAGTTACTTGGATATCAAAGTCGTTTCCCTTAGTCTTAGTAGCAGACTTTGTTGCCATGTTTACAATCCTGAGAGTAGATCTTATTCAGTCAGTGTTGTTGTTTTTCCTGCAAATTCATTGACTGGGATGGAGGCTCTGCTCTGCTCTCTCTGTGGTGTATCCATTGCATTATTGTGAAGATAAGCAGTTTTTAAGATGCATTGTTGTAGGACACTTTTTCAAGATGTGTGTCTTGCTTGGAAGTATCTTTGCAGTGCTACTGAGGGGATGTTCTCATTTCCTTTGGGGTAACATATTCCTTACTTCTGCCCTTCTCGTTTCCTCTTTCAAAATTCACTCAATGCCTTTTTTTTTGGTTCCGGTTTCCAAACGTTAGGTCCACGGAGAGGATCGATCTGGCAGCCACAATGCCTCATCAAGCTTTGCACAATACCAATTAGTGCACCCTGAAACATGGCAAAAGTTGCTTAGGAGAGACTATACAAATAAAATGAGAACTAGTTAAAGGAAACCTTTTAGAAATATTAATAGTTTCTAGCCTGAAAATAACAGATTGTCACATCAGGAAACGGAAATGTTGCATGAATTCAAACTGCCATTGTGAAAGGCTGTAATACCCAAAGCAATATCCGGAACTTGAGAGCAATTTAGAGCAACAAGTAATAATGATGCTGAAACAACAGCAGTAAAGCCATTGTAGGTGAAGATAATCACCCATGTGATTTCAATACCACCACTAAGCAACATGCAGATGAGTAACAGCAATATAATGGAAACTATTGCTGGGTTTTAAAATTTTTTTGTAGTGTTTGCAGGCAGCAACAACATTTGTTGTGTTGCTCACACTTTGCTGTTGTTCAGCCCTGTTTAGATAAAGAGGAAAAACTGAGAGGTCTCACTAGACATTGCCCTTCTCTCTGGGGATTCGTTTTGCTAATGAGTGCTATAAGACTGTGGTGGGAACAGTATGTTCCTCCAAGATGAGTTTTGCAATCATTATCTCTCTTATATTTCTAGACTTCCCCTTTAATGGCCAAAGAAAAGTCACCTTTTTGGACTGTCAGCAGCCCTGGGCAGCGGCATGAGGCCTCAAGGCTGCTTTTTGTCCATTTTCTATGGAAGGTTCCCCTTTGAATTGACATAGTTCATCACACTAAAGAAAAAATCCACTTAAACTCTGGTTTTTGCCTCCTGCGTAATTCTGGGGTTTGTGAGGCTGTTAAAGGCACCTCCCTAAACTACAAACCCCAGAATTCTGCAGGAGGCAGAAAACGTATTTTTAGTGGATTTTTTTCTCTCTAGTGTGATGAGGCCCATACTATGAGAGTATCTCCTCTCTTCTCCCTCATCCCCATTTTAACATATATGGGGCATGTGATGGGAGAACCACTGGCTTTTCAGATGCCAACGAACTACTGAAGGCATAGAATCACAAAGCTGGAAGAGATCCAGAAGGCCATCCAGCCAAACCCCTGCGATGCGCAGGCTCTTCAACATTGCACAGAGGAAAATTGGAAGGTCTGTGACCCAGCAGCATCTGAGTCAAGATGAATAACAGCAATATAATGGAAACTATTGATGGGTTTTAAAAAATCTGTAGTGTTTGCAGGCAGCAACAACATTTGTTGTGTTGCTCAGGAAAAACGTACCAGTGTTGAGGAAAAACGCACCAGCTAGGAAAGGCTGCAGGAGTTTGCTTTTGCCTGAACCTACTGGGAAGCACAAGGTTTCACCCCACTCCTTTCATTGCTACTGAGCCGAGTAAGAACTAGTTTTGCACAGTGGAACTCTGTTTGCACCAATGAAGTCTGCTGAGGACAGCAGGCAACACTGTGAGGAAAATGGAGTAATTGGGACATTTTAACAGCAACTGAAAAAGTGGGATGACAGGAAATTAATCAGGGGACAATTGGGGGGGAATGCATGCTGCAGTTTACAACTAAAGCACTCCAAGTGATGACCACCCAGGAAGGAGAATCTACTACCTTACAAGGCACTTTATTCCACTGTCAAACAGGTTTTACCATCAAGTTTCTCCTCATGAACTACATTATACTTCACCATTCGCTACAGCTGATGGGAACTGGAGTTGAACAACACCAGAAAGCCACTGTTCCTCAAAACTGACCTAAAAATGATCAGAGAGTACAGAATAACACCTTGGTTGACATTTTCTAAGAGCCAAATGTCCCATGGGACAGGAGATCTACAATCAGATTTCTTACTACTTTGATAATTACTTAAAAACCATGACGATGGGCTGTCAGTTCATCTGGGGAAGGGAGAAAACTGGGTCATGGCATTGGAAGCCACCATGATTTGTTTATGTGCCTCCGAGTCACCTGTCAACTTATGGCAACCCCAATAATTTCAATAATTTTCTTAGGTAACCAACTGCTCAGAAATGGTTTTGCCAGTTTCTTCCTTTGAAATGTCACCTACAGCACCTCACCTGGTGTTTGTTGGGAGTCTTCCACCCAGAAATGACTTATTTAGCTTCCAAGATCAGACAGGATCTGGTGCCTTTAGGGTATATTTATTATTTATGCCTCCCCACCATCTTTTATTTTCAAAAAATAAGGAAATCGTCAATATTTCTTGCCTGTGCAATCAGTCAACAATGTAACTTGAAATCTGTTTTGCATGTCGCATGATACAGTATAACTGTTTATGGATATTCTTTGCATTTTTTTTCTTTATATGACAAGAGGAGAGCATAGCACATGCATAACACCACTTTTCTCTTCCCTCCATACTTTTAGGCCTTGGATTTGGATCGAATAGTTCTGCAAAAATTGAGGAAAGCCGTGAAAGCAGAACACACAACTGGACAAGGTTAGAGCATAACTGGTTTTAACAGGGAGAGGTGCGTGGGATGAGCTGAGAGATCTGGAAGGCCTCAAAAGCTTCTTTTATCTTGAAAAGGATTTATAGTACAGTCATTTTTAAAAGAACCTGAAACCTCAGCATTTATTAACCAGAACCCTGCCATACAAGACATAAGATAAAAGAATCACTAGAGCAGGAACCGGTTATTATATTGGAACAGAATAAAGATTATAGACGTCTTTCTGTCAAAAAAAAACCCCTTTCCTGGTCACCTTGCTCTTTCATCACTTTTGGGGAAAGAAGAGGAGGAAGGCATTTTCCTTGCACAATTGTCAAATAGGTGAGCAGCATTTTTAAATAGATCTGCTGCAAATCATCCAGGGATCCAGTTGTACTTTCTGCGGACACCACTGTTAGAATAGTTAATGTCACACAGTTCATTTATTGAAAGATACAAAAGCCTTTTTGGGACCGAATATGGATAACATGTTCACCACTGGGTGAGGTTATCCGGAGTTTTGGAGTTCGGTGTCATCTGTACGTAGGTGACACTCAACTCTACTACTCCTTTCCACCAAATGCCAAGGAAGCCCCCCAGATCCTGGACCAGTCCCTGGCAGTCTTGATGGACTAGATAAGGGCAAACAAGCTGAAGCTTAATGCAGACAAGACAGAGGTGCTCCTAGTCAATCATAAGGTGAATTGGGGTATAGGGTGGCAGCCTGTTCTTGATGGGGTTACACTCCCCCTGAGGACACAGTTCTGCCGTCTGGGTGTCCTCCTGGACTCAGTGCTGATGCTTGATGCCCAGGTGTCGGCGGTGACCAGGAGGGCCTTCACACAGTTAAAGCTTGTGCACCAGCTTCAACTGTACTTTGAGAAGCCTGATTGGCTACGGTGGTCCATGCCTTGGTTACATCCAGATTGAATTATTGCAATGCACTCTATGTGAGGCTGCCTTTGAAGATGGCCCGGAAACTGCAACTGCAAAGGTCAGCAGCAAGGCTTCTAACTGGAGCTAATTACAGGGAGCGCATGATGCCCCTATTAAAGCAGCTCTACTGGCTGCCGATAAGTTTCCGGTCCCAATTAAAGGGGCAGGTAATGACCTACAAAACCCTAAACGGTTCAGGGCCTGCCTATCTTCGTGATCGCATCTTCCCCTATGAACCAGCATGGGCTCTTAGATCTGCCGGGGAGGCCCTCCTCTTGTTTTCGCAAGTGTCACAAGCATGGCTGGTGGGGACGAGGGAGAGGGCCTCCTCGGTGGTGGTCCCGTGACTTTGGAACACCCTCCCCAGGGAAATTAGGCAAGCCCCACTCTGTCCTCCCTCCACAGGGATTTGAAAACCAGGATGTTCCAGCAAACATTCGAGAATAATTAGTCCCTAGTTATATATACCCAGTCCCTGGTTTGAGAGATACTAGTACTCTGTTTTGCACTTCATCCACTTCCCCAGCCCTATGGTACACTATTTGCACTATCCCTTGCCCAACCCTTTTATAACTTGGTCATGCCCATTTTAGAAATCTAGGTCATCGTTTTTGTTGAAACTGTTGTGATGGAGCTCCAGTGCAATCTGTTTTATTCTGTTATGTTTAGTGTGCTTTATCTTGGTTGTTGTAGTTTATGATGCTCCTATTTTAATGTGTTTTGCTTTATGGATTGTTTTTGCTTTTAGGTCTTGTGGACGTTTTGTCCCATTTGTATGCCGCCCTTAGTCCCTTCGGAGAGATGGTGGCGAGGGATAAAGTAGTTATTGTTGTTGTTATTATTGTTATAGCAAAACCATCAAAGAGCCCTGGAAAAAGCTATATTTTGATTTACAGCTCCTAAAATTTCTCATTCTGGTATAGATTACAGGAACAGTAGCTTTGAAAGTAACGTTTCCAAACTCTAGTTTCACTCAGTAACTTTTGCATTTTTCTGGCACCTTTTCTTCTCTTTTTTTTACACATATCCTCTGCAGATGCCAAAGACAATAATTTTGCTACTCATCCAGCTTCTATTGAGGAAGCAATAATGTACCATTCCTTATTAACAAATCAATCCTCTTTCAAACTGAAGGCCAGCATTGGAGATAATCCCTCTTTAATTATCCGTTCAGATATACCTCCATTGAACTCGATGGGGTTTACAACTGATTTGATGTGCTTTTGGTTTAGTCTAATTGTTACATTATTTTAGTGCATATATTTGTTTGTTCCAGAAAGATATGTACATTAATATTCAAATAACCCAATTTCCCCCTGCAGATCTCATTAGCCACTTAGAAGCTCATATCACTGCCCAGGAAAGGTATTCAGAAAATTTTCAAAACAACAACGATGAGAAGTTGGCTGAAGCTTACGTCACCTTTGCTTTGTTTTCAAAGGAGCTGCTAGAAGCTGTCAGGAGCGTGGTATGAACATTTCCCATTCATCTATCCCTATAAATTACTTCAATAATAGACATACGCCATTAAGAGCAGAACTTGAGAAAGTGACTTAACACAACTACTGCTGCCAGATTATTCCAGGCGATGTGGGTCGGGGGATTATGGAATTTGCACTCCAAGGGAATTGTGTGAATTATAATCCAAATGTATGTTTTCCTTGCTGTGGATAATGCCATAGTTAATAGCATTTTGTTCAATCTATATAAAAGGAAAACTTTCCTAACTCTCAAATAAGTGGCAGTGCTTATAAGCTTCCAGTACTCAAAAGATCAAGCTTTCCAAATCTCAAGAAAGGGTCATCCTGTATAGGGTGATCTCAAAAGGATGTGTTGAACTTCCTTCTATTCATGGAAGTATGATGGAATGATGATTGCGCAATCATATGGCGTGGTCTCCAGTGCTTGTTGGATACTGAACTTATTCTTCATTTTGTTTTTAGTTGCTGAGTTTATATCACAACATTAACTTTTCCCTGGACTCACTGATCAAAGGGGATTTCAAAGGGGTGAGCAGATGCTTAACCATTTTTTCTCTTCTGTGATTATAGTGAAACCGAAAATTGTGTTTTACTTCTACTGTCAAAAAAACTCTTACTCTGTAAACCACCGCGAGTCTCATTTCTGTTTTAATAGCACATTGGTTATTTTTTTAAAACCAGCCTTGTTCTCTATACAACATTTAGCAGGGTAAGCCATAGCACAAAAAATAATTCTCATGCCAGTGGTTTCAATTTTAGTCCCCAAGATTTCCGTAAGGTAAAAGAAATGAGCGGTTCCTTGAATTGATTTGGAGAAGCTAAGATTTTCGTAAATGCAAGGCTATCCACTGTTTTCCTTTTTCTATAACTTCGTCTTCTTTAACATATTTTAAATATCTCATGTATGAAGTTCTGCATTTCTTCTTAATGCATGTGTATGTTTGAATTACTGAGTAAGAGAAATTATTTTTATTTATGTATGCCTGAATTGCATCCACTCAATGAGTTGTAACAATATGCCATCAATTTAATTCCAATTTAGGATTACCCTTTCCTAGGGTTTTGTTGGCAAGATTTATACAGAGATGTGCCACTGACTTCCTCTTAGTATGAGAAGTAAATTTTAGCAAAAAGCAGTTAAACTTTATTGTTATTACTGATTGTTTTATCCTTTTAGGGGATGCTTTAAATTGTTTTGATATTAAAAGTTTAGTTTTGTATTAATGTTGACTTTTTGTATGCCTACACTTCCTTTGAATTTGTAGGCTGCCTTGAGTACCAGTCTTGAGAAAAAGACATGGTATAAGTAAAGTTACAGTGCTGTGGTGGTGCAGTGGGTTAAACCGCTGAGCTGCTGAACTTGCTGACCAAAAGGTCAGTGGTTCAAATCCACGGGATGGGGTGAGCTCCCACTGTTAGCCCCAGCTTCTGCCCAACCTAGCAGTTTGAAAACAGGCAAATGTGAGTAGATCGATAGGTACCGCTCCTGCGGGAAGCTAATGGTGCTCCATGCAGTTATGCTGGCCACGTGACCTAAGAGGCATCTACAGACAACACCGGCTCTTCTGCTTAGAAATGGAGATGAGCACCACCCCACAGTCGGACATGACTAGACTTAATGTCAGGGGAAACCTTTACCTTTACAAATAAAGTTAGTAAGAATAATAATATAAAAACTGTGTAATTGTTCACTATTCTTCATAAACCTTTCCAATTAGTGAAGCTGTATGTGTTTGGTTTTTTTACAGCAGTAAGGGCAGTTTTATGTATGACGATGTGGGCAAAAGCTTATGTCAAAATAATTTGTTAAGCTTCTGCCACAGGATTCGTCCTACAGTTTACTCAGAAATACAACTGTCTTGACATCAGTGGGAATAATGTAAAAAAGAGGAAAATCATATCGTTTTTAAAAATGGGAAATATCAGTATATAAGGATAAAGGGGAAAGAGATGAATTATGAAATCCTTACAATAGCAGAAATGAAAAATATAAATTTTGCATTTCTTCTCATATAGAGCAGCAGGACAATTGCTTGATGAATGAGGAACACAGGATATCTTACAAGTACCCAAATAGAAAAGAAATAGTCAATATGAGATTTATAATGTGTTGCTTGGTTTCTTAATAGGACTTTAAAAAGCCCTTTGAGAAAGCCTGGAAGGACTATGAGAACAAACTGTAAGTTGGCCTGATCATACTTTTTTCCTATTGTGTTTATGGATAATCGCTTTTCTTTAGCTGTTTTTCATGGATAATGGATAATTGCTGGTTTACAAAATAAATGTTTTCCCGTTTCCTATTTCAGTGCAAAGATAGAGAAAGAAAAACGGGAGCTGGCAAAACAGTATGGAATGGTTCGGACAGAGGTTGTGGGAGGAGAGATTGCGGAGGAGATGGAAAAGGAACGGCGGATGTTCCAGTTGCAGATGTGTGAGGTGAGGCAGGCGGCTAAGAGCCTCTTCCTATGTATCTCATTTGGTCATTCCATGCCAAGTGGTCTAAACCTTCCCACTATCATGTTCTCCAATTTTGTTCAAATTTTAGCTTCAGCACGTCAGGTATGAAAAGAACCAGCTGGTCTCCAAAGAGGTGAGCGGGCCCTCGCCCTCCCAACCCTGTCCCCTCCACCTCCAGTGCCTTATACTGTTTTATACTATTTTATTGCTATGTTGCTGTTAAATTATATATTTATGTCTTTGGTATAGGCACCATGGGGTGCCGGTTTGTTATCCATCCAGAGTTCCTCTGCGGAGGTTGAGATAGGATGGGATATTGTGGCTCCCGCCCAGGCCCCAAAAAAAGCTTTAAAAGGATGGACAAATTCTATAGGGCCTGGGGGTCGCGTTACAGCCTTCCCTTGAAAGAAAACTTGGAGATTTTCTAAGTAATGAGTTCCAGACTGAAAATGGTGAACTCAAAACAGGTTTATTTATTACAACCAGTAGAAAAACAACTGGTGGCCTAAAAAGCTTGACGTGGGTTGCAATAGTGTCCTTAAACAAAGGGGTTGCTTTCACTTGCCTTAAGCAGCGTGAAGGTCTCTCTTAAGTTCCAGATTTTCTGTAGCCTCTCAAATGGTCCTCTGGCACACGAAGTCCTTGGTCCCCAACGAAATACAGTCTCTATTGAAGGGCTGGCCCTTCCTATTACTGAATTTCTTGGTTTGAGAGCATTGAAAGTCTGTACGTAAACCGAAGTGCCTTGTCTGAGCCTAGCTCCAGATTTTGGCCTGCTTCGTCCATGTACTTTGGTGGAAGTGAGGTCAGAAGAGACGTCCTGCCCTCAGGTAAACTCCGGTAAAAGGAGGAGTTGAGGGCGGGTCACCCTCCTCCCCCAGGTGAGCACATGGCAGAACAAAAGAGCACATGGCTGAGCGAAGAAACAAAGAGCCATTCAGGTGACTGGTAAACCAAATACAGAGATACACAGCCCTCTAGGGGCCGTCACAGATATAAAAGCCCGAAATAAATAAATAAACAAACAAATAAATAAATTTGGGCCTCTGGCCTGCTCACCTTTTTGAGGACCAGCTGGTTCTCCTCATAGCGCAGGCAGGCAGGCCGGGAGGCGGCGGGAGGGAGAGCTTGTCAGCAGCAACAGCAGGCCTCGGCTGGGCAAGCGCGCTCTTTCCCTTCCTCCCTGCCTGTCCAAGGAGTGGTCTCCTCACCTCTTTCTCTGACTCAGCCGCCAATAAATTCATTTTTTTTAAACCCGTGAAACAGCGAGTCCATGTAAAGCGAACCGTGAAACAGCCAGGGAACACTGTAAATGGATGCTTAATGGTCACAAAGGTGAAGGTAAAAGTTTCCCCAGGCATTAAGTCTAGTCGCATCTGACTCTGGGAGTTGATGCTCATCTCCATTTCTAAGCCAAAGAGCCATCGTTGTCCGTAGATGCCTTCTAGGTCACTTGGCTGGCATGACTGCATGGAGTGCCGTTACCTTCCCACTGAAGTGGTACCTATTGATCTACTCACATTTGCCTGTTTTCGAACTGCTAGGTTTGCAGAAGCTGGGGCTAACAGCAGGAGCTCAACCTGCTCCTCAGATTTGAACCACCAACCTTTTGGTCAGCAAGTTCAGCAGCTCAACGGCTTAACCCGCTGTGCCACCAGGGGGCCCTTAATGGTCGCATTGCAAAACAAAAACATGTCAGTCTTGTAGAGCAAAATTTTCTCTTTCAGATGATACTATTCACAAGCATATTCAGGTAGACGCTTTTTAAATAATTGGCTTTGAACTTTGGTAAATTTTACCATTCATGCCAAAGGTGCCAAATTTGAAGAGATCCCGCAGAGTGATTATATATGCTGGGCAATTGCAAATTTGGCAGTATTATGTCCAGCACAAGCATAATGTTTGGTCAAAATTTCAAGTCCGTATCTTCGTTGTATGGAAATTGCTGCAGTCTGAATATTGGTCAAGATTTGTCGCAACACATTTTGATGCACATTTTGAGTCAACTTGTTTGATTGGATTTTGCATCCATAATGTTAAAATTAATTTCCTCAGAATTAGCTGAAAAAACTGTACAGGATTTCAATCTACTAGCCATTCTTACACATTTAGTTTCAATATTATTAGACCCCAAAAATGGTGTTTTCTTAAATGTCGTGCATTTAAGAAAAATCTGACTACCCTTCAGATAAGGGGATCTAGATCAGCAACTATTGCAGTTCGAGATCTTAAATTCTGGGAAACTTAGTTTAACACCTGGTTGACGCTACAGCTAAAATTTAAAAAAAATTGGAGAACATGATGGTGGGAACTTTTTTAAATTTTAGATCACCAATTCCAATGTATCTCGTTCCGTGTAAACCAAGCATGGGCAAACTTCAGCCCGCCGGTAGGCTTTTAGGAATTGTGGGAGTTGAAGTCCAAAACTCCTGGTGGGCCGAAGTTTGCCCATGTCTGGTGTAAACAAAGAGCATGGCTACGTGCAATGTTTGCAGTTCACATCTGTTTGTGGAAGAGAGTTCTATATATAAAATTTCTAGCTGATGTGAGTTGCTTAAAATAACAACTCTGAGATACATCTGAGCTCCAGTTCACAAATCATAACAGACACAAGGAACTTTCCTAGAAGAGCATTTCTCCTTTGAGATGAGGTTTTTATTTTACAATTCCCTTGTTCAATCCACATATTTTTATTGCATATTGCAAAATCTTCGAAGAACATTTGCTTTATATTATAGCTCATGTCATATATTAATTAATTATAATTTATTTACAGCCCTAATAATAGATTACTTTCAAGAGTAGTGAAAATAAGAGTCTACCAAAAATGTAATGCATAATCTGAGATTTGTATTTTTAAAAATTGAAACACATTTGATCATAGCCAAACTTATGCGAACATTCAAGAGCAGAGGATAAGCCAACAAACAGAAATGTAACTGAGTACATTGCCTGATTTTTTTCTTTTCCCTGCAGTATCTAATTAAAGTGAATGAAATTAAAACCAAGAAGGGAGTTGACTTGCTGCAGAACAACATAAATCACTGCAACTCCCAGTTCAAGTAAGTACAATACATTCCTTATACTTTCATTTCTTGCAGTGTTAACTACAACACAGTAAATAAAGCAGTTAAAGCCTAACGTATATTGAAGGATGCATTTCTGAATGCCTACTTTATTGTTGTTCCTTATGCATTTGACCTGCTTTATTGTGTTAATTTATTTTTCATTACGCATCTAGCACACATTTCAATATGAATGAATAGCGCCGACTAATGCACATATTTTCCTCTTTTTAATATATTGCCAATCTTTCTTCAATCTGCATTGAATTTCTGGTAATATTAATCTGCACAAATATTTTGGGGATCCGTACTTCAGAATCTTCTGAGATTCTTTTGCCAGCATCATTCTGTAGCATTATAATGGCCTCGTTTTAGAGACCTATGATACTAAAAGCTTGACATGTTTTGTGCCTTTAGGTCTCTTCTGCCTCCAGGGTCAAAAAAGGGCTTTAAAAGGATGGATGTTGCAAGCTATGACCCCGAAGGTAGAGAATAGAGCCTTCCCACATGCAGGGAGACCCAGGATCTCTATAATAATGAGTGCTAGACTAAGAAATAGTGAACCAAAACAGGATTTATTGGATTACAATCAGCAAAGCGGATGGTTCAAAAGCTTGAGTTGGTTGCAAAAGAGTCCTTTAAACAAAGGGAAAGCATTCACTTGCCTCATGCAAAGCGAAGGCACCTTTCTTTGGATCCCAGGTATCCTGATCCTCTCTGGTCTTTGTAGGCCCACGAAGTCCTGTAAAAACCCCAAAATCCGCAGTCTCTGTTGAGGATGGGCCTCCTATGCACTGCAGCTTGGTTGAGAGCACAGGTAGACTCAGCAGGTAAACTAAGAATGCTATGTCCAAGCAAGCTTAGGTTCCAGCCTTGCTTCGTCCATGAGTTCTTTGGAATGAGGGCAGAGGGGACGTCCGGCCCCTTAAATAAACTCCGGTAAAGGGTGGGGTTGAGGGCAGGTCACCAAGTAGGAGCCAGGATGCAGCCCCTCCCCTGTGGTGAGCACATGGCAAGACAAAGGAGCACATGGCCAGACAAAGGGCTACAGAACAAAGAGCCATGCAGGTGAATGGCAAACCAAATGCAAATATAAACAGCCCCCTAGGGGGCGTCACAAGGTCTTTATCCCTGTTCAAATTCCCATAGATTTCCCAGGATGGCCGTAGGTCGCTCATGACTTCTTACCTGATCTCACAGGATTGTTGTTGGAATAAAATCCACCTTTTAAAGGTGTTTGAATTAGAGGTTTTGAAAATGGCTAGTGATTAATGTAATATTTCACGTTTTTCCTGCTTTGCAATTTTTTTGCCATCCCAGATCTAAGGTGGAAATATTTTCAATATTTGTTTCACATTCTTTTTTTCTACCAGTTTTTTTCAGGCGTGTTTAAAGGCAACCGAGAAGCACAAACAGTTTATTGAAAATCTTATTCCTGAGCTTCAAAGTGTAAGTATGAGTCATTAAATTCATAGGCTGGGCAAAGAGTTGCCTGGAGGCATGTGTGGCTCTCCATGGTGGTTTTGACCACCCCATGTGCTCTCTATATTACCCAAGTCACCTTTTTTCCAGCCAAAGAAAGATTACTCCCTTCTCTTAGATGCCTCCTGGAATGATAATTAACCTTTTAAATAAATTGCAGAGATCCCACTGTGTGTGTGTGTGTGTGTGTGTGTGCGTCTATATATATATATATATATATATATATATGCTTCTGCTTTGGCTTGGTGGCCTTTTTTGTCAGTCTGTGTTGCCCCCGAAAGGCTTAAGCTATGAGTAAATGGCTCTTAGACCCCCCCACAGCTGCCCAACCTTTGCACTAAACCATGGTGTGGCATGTAACAGCATGCACAAGCAAGACAGAGCCACATTATGCACATCCTCCTCCTGGTGCATGGCAAAGAGAAAGGATTTGAAAGCTTTCAATCCCTATCCACCTCCAAGACACAGCTACTTTAACATAAACCTTTCATGTGATATGGACTGCATAGCCCTTCTCTCGCTTCTGCCTCCATCAAAGGCCCGGTTGGTGGGAACGATAAAGAGGGCCTTTTTGGTTGTGGCCCCTGGCTCTGGAATTCCCTTCCTAGGGAGATCAGAGTAGCCCTCTCTCTATCCACATGGATGTTCTGCTGTGCATTTGATTAAACATTTCCCTTGACAACTGTCCCTAGTCAGGACCCAAAAATTTGACTATGCACTTTACTTCCATTTTATCCAAAATTAGAGTTGACCTCTTTTCGAAAGCTATTATTCTTAATGCTGCTACACACCCTATGGATTTTAGTCATTGGAACTATCCTCGGAACTGTTGTGCACCAGGCCGCCCACTCATATCGAGGCTTGAATTATGTTATTGCTGTTGGTTTAGATGCTTGTTTTATATTTTGTATAATGTTGTTTTATGTTGTTTTAAGTTGTTGTTATGCACTCTAATGTGCTATTTTTTAACTCGGCTATTTGGGCTAGGCCCCATGTACGCTGTCCCAAGTCCCTTTGGGGAGATGGAGGCTGGGTATAAAAATAAAGTTTTGTTGTTGTTGTTGTTGTTGTTATTACCAGTCAATTATTGTGAGCCATGAAGACTGAAGGATCAGGCAAAAGCTTGTGTCTTCTTCCTCATTAATATATTTTGTCATCTTGATCATACTCAGATGTTGCTTGTCCATGTGTGTTGTGGTTTACATATGTTGGAAGATACTTAATTCCAACTCCCACTACTCTTTTCTCTGCCAATCATTCTCCGGAAGTAAATTAACTTCACCCAACATTTCATCCAGACACATTATCCATGCCCCTAATCATACCTAATATACTGGCTGAGCTTCTCGTATGCTTCTGCGAAGGTGTTTAGAGTGGCTTGTAGGTCTTCTTCTGAATCTGCACAGACGACGTTGGCATCAGCATACTGGAGTTCTATAATAGATGATGTTGTAACCTTGGTTTTGGCTTTCAGTCTGCTGAGGTTAAATAGCGTGCCATCGATAGATCACCAGCCAATCCCTCTCCAATGCCAGAAATACAACTTAATATTGTAACATTAGAAAACGTTGATCAGTTCCGCTACCTTGGCAGCCACCTCTTGGCAGCCACCTTCAGTGTCAATATTGACACTGAAATTCAGCACCACCTGAGCTCTGCAAGTGCAGCATTTTTCCTAATAAAGCAGAGAGTGTTTGAGAACCGGGGCCTCTGTAGGGATACCAAGGTTCTTGTTTATAAAGAGATTGCCCTCCCAACCCTGCTATACGCCTGTGAGACGTGGACTGTCTACAGATGTCACATGCAACTCCTGGAGCAATTCCATCAGCGCTGCCTCTGAAAAATCCTGCAAATCTCTTGGGAAGACAAGCACACAAATGTCAGCGTGCTGGAAGAAGCAAAAACCATCAGCATTGAAGCGATGGTTCTCCACCATCAACTCTGCTGGACTGGCCATGTTGTCCGGATGCCCGACCACCGTCTCCCAAAGCAGTTGCTCTGCTCCGAACTCAATAATGGAAAACGGAATGTTGGAGGACATGAAAAGAGATTTAAAGATGGGCTCAAAGCCAACCTTAAAAACTCTGACATAGACAGTGAGAACTGGGAAGCCCTGGTCCTTGAGCACTCCAGTTGGAGGTCAGCTGTTACCAGCAGTGTTGTAGAATTTGAAGAGGCACAAATGGAGGGAGAAAGAGAGAAATGTGGCCAAGAGGAAAGCATGTCAAGCCAACCCTGACCGGGACCGCCTTCCACCTGGAAGCCAATGCTCTCCTTGCAGGAGAAGATGCAGATCTAGAATAGGGCTCCACAGTCACCTACGTATCCACCACCAAGACACATCACTTGGAGGACCATCGTCCTCGGACTACGAGGGATCACCTAAGTAAAGCAAATACTGATAAAAATCACATATGCAAAAGTATACACAGTCTAATTTACAATAGTATCAATCAATCAAAACTTTATTACGGTCACAGACCAGCACAAAGCGGGCACAAGCGCCCTAAGAGGAGAAGGACAACTCCCCAGTAAACAGTTATTTAAAATCAGACTAGAAATCAGTATAAAATATATTTTAAGAGACAGGAAAAGTGGGAAAAGGGAAGGGAAGGATATTCAACTATAGACCCATCGCCAGTACACCGATCTTGGAGGACTATCATCCTCAGACAACGAGGGATCGCGTGAATAAGTAAGTAAGTACATAATAGATAACATTACAATATAGGAATAAATTTTTTTTGCAGTGTGCATAACCTTAATATGATAACCTTCTGTAACTTGTGTTTAAATTAGTTTAAATAATAAAGATTTTAAGAGTCTTTCTGTGGCTGTCAGAAGCTGTTAAGGGCAGGAGGCAAAAGCAGCATGGAAATGCTGACGAGAGGGATTTCACGGCAGAAATGTGGAATGTTTGGTTTGGTGTGATGCCTTTCAGATGAAAGCAAAGCAGGACGAGGAGAAGAAGCAGCTGTGCTCCCTCCGGGATCAGCTGAAAGCAGCGCTGCAGTTGGATCCCAAAGAGGTAAAAAGCAATATGTTTCTTGATATCTGTATGGAAAAATCACAAAGATAACTTGGCATTATACTAAATTTCCTTGGATCAGAGGCTGGCCACTTGGAGTGCCTCTGGTGTCACTATCAGAAGGTCTTCCATTGTGCATGTGCAGGGCTCAGACTGCATTGTAGTAGGTGGCCTGTGGTTTGATCTTCTCCACACTCGCATGTTGTGGACTCCACTTTGTAGCCCATTTCTTAAGGTTAGTTCTGCATCTTGTGGTGCCAGAGCGCAGCCCATTCAGTCCCTTCCAAGTTGCCCAGTTTTGTGTGTGATTTTTTAAAGTGATCTTTCTTTTAAGATTAATTAACATGTAGTAACCAGTAGCACTACTTGTGAGTGACAACAATCAAACCGAAGGAGTGCCAACGGAATCAAGGGAGTTGATGCCTCCTTTGGGTTCTTCCAGAATGGACTACTAAGCTCTTGCTTTTTGACACTGTAGTCCAGGGGTGCTCATTAGGTAGCTCAGGAGCTACTAGTAGATCTTCAGCCCTCTTCCAGGTGATCTTCGGGCCCCACCAGCTGGATGGGGCACTCCTGCCATGCGCGCACACACCTTGTGTGCACGCGCTCCTGCTGCTGGCTTCCGCTCTCGCGGTGCTTCTTTCGCCTGTGCGGCATTGCAGGAAGAAGGAAGCACGAGGCGGGGCCTCTGGAGGGAGCGCCATGCCTCTCTCTCGTCCAGAAGCAGCTGTGCAGCCTCCATTGCCGGCGAGACAGGCAGGGCGGAGCGCTCCCTCTGGATGCCCCGCCTCGTGCTTTCTCCTTCCTGCAATGCCCCGCAGGCGGAAGAAGCGCTGTGCGGATGGAAAACAGCAGCAGGAGCATGGGCGGTGGCAGGAGCGCACTGTGGCGTGAGCGCGTGGGAGCACACGGCGGTGGGGGCAGGTAGATCTTTTGGACTTGGTTGCTTTAAGAGTAGCTCGCATGCTAAAAAGTGTGAGCACCCCTGCTGTAGTCCAAGAAAGCAATAGTTCCTTTTAAAAAAAATTAAGGGTTAAAGTACAAAACTTACATTACCCTGTGGATAAGTCGACACATTTGCAGAGAGGGAGTCATTTTCAAGCCTTTTTAAAAATACGTATACATTAGTATAGTGTTTCCCAACCTTTTTTGAGCCGTGGCACACTTTTTACATTTGCACAATCCTGGGGCACACCACCAACCAAAATGACACAAAATGACACTCTAACACAGTAATACATATAGTTAATATGTTTTTAAATGTATTTATACACTCGGTGTGAAACCTGGGCCTGTGTCGATGAACACAACATAGATATCCTGGCAGGAATGGCAGAAAGACACAAACTTCCCACGAAGAACTCCCATAACCAAGAGAAAATGCTATATGAGTTTGGTGGGCATTGACCTTGAGTTTTGGAGTTATAGTTCACCTATATCCAGAGAGCACTGTGGACTCAAATAATGTTGGATTAAGACCAAACTTGGCATGAATACTCAATATGCCCAAATATGAATGCAGATGGAGTTCAGGGGAAATAGACCTTGGCATTTGGGAGTTGTAGTTGCTGGGATTTATAGTTCCCCTACAATCAAAGAGCATTCTGAACCCCACCAATGATCGAACTGGGCCAAACTTCCCACACAGAACCCCTAGGAGGCAAGAGGAGGTCTCTACTTGGGGAAAGGGAGGCGGGCCTTCCCAATGCATGGAGAGGGAGAAACCAAGTAGACAACAGGTGGGGGGGGGGTGTTTGTAATTTTGTAATTTTTATTGAGGTAGGTTTCTTAGGGTTTTTATACTTCAACACACTAGACTCCCCCCCCCCCCCAGAGGTTCCAATTTCCCACGGCACACCTGTTGATCGCTCACGGCACACTGGTTGGGAAACACTGAATTAGTATATATTGTATCTAAGCAGAGGCTTTAAAGCCAGGTGATGGGAATGCTGTAGTTGTGCCCAACTGTTTGATTCGGTGACTCTTTAGAATCATTTTTCATATATGTTTCCATAGAGCTTAGACCAGGCATGGGCAAACTTGGGCCCCCCAGGTGTTTTAGACTTCAACTCCCACCATTCCTAACAGCCTGAGGCCCCTCTTAAGTGGCTGAGGGGAAAAAGGAAAGGGCCCGAGGAGGGCACAGTTGGCCCATGCCTGGCTTAGATCTCTTGTTTCATTTCATTTCATTTAATGAATTGGCTGTTATTGGAATTGTCCTTGATTAAACTTGTTGCCAATTAGTCTATTAAGCGATGACTGTGACAATAATTCGGTTTCCCAACAGAATTCTATTTGCAAACCAGTGAGGTACAGCATGCACCAGTTACAGGGAAATAAGCAATATGGCACAGAGAGATCTGGAAACCTTTTTAAGAAAAGTGATGGGTAAGTGCATCTACTTCAGCCCTGCCAATTGCCAACAACACTACTGAGCTTAACCAAGATAATAAAATATTTCAGCAGGCAAATACCTTTTTATTGAAGAAGGCCCTCAGCCATTAGCAAGTTGGGATAGAAGGGTGTTTTCGGTTGGTTCCCCCCCCCCCCCCAATGTAATATGCATTTAATGTATTTTAATTGTTTCTAAATTAATATTGTAGTTAGTTTGAAAGTTTCATGGTTTTTAAACTTTTGTATCACATAGTGTTTTACCTGTTTTGTTTTAACTTACATTGTACTTGGTCTGTATTGGGAGAAAGGCAGGATATACCTTATATATCTGAGTTTTTTAGGCTGAAAAAACCTCCCTAGGCTTATACTTGAGTCAAAGTTATTTATCATCTTACTCTGTTGTTGTTGCTATTGTTATTGTTATTACATTTATTATTTTACTCTATTTATTATTATTAGTATTATTATTGCATTTACATTATTTTACTCTATTATTATTACATTCATTATTTTACTCTCTTTATTATAGTTGGAAGGCTACGTAAGCACATTTATATTGAAGAAGGTTAGAGTAATGGCTTAATCGGAGTTGGACAGTTTTATCTTAAATTACCAGTTTTATGTAAATATTCAAAAATATTTAACCTACTGATGCCTCAATGTAATTTTATTGCTATCTATTTTTATTTTGAAATTTACCAGTAGCAGCTGCACTTTCCATCCTTGGCTTATACTCGAGTCAATACGTTTCCCTAGTTGTTTGTGGTAAATTTAGGTGCCTCGGCATATATTCGGGTTGGCTTATACTCAAGTATATGCGGGTAACTCAAAAATAAAGAATAAATATCTTCACTGGATTTTAGTTGCTGTACTGCTCATTCATACTGTTCCTTATAAGCGCAAGCTCTTGTTATGGTATTAATGGGATTTAAAGTCAACTTCAGCTTATAGCAACCCTTTTTTACACGGTTTTATTGACAAGATTTGTTTAGAGAGGGCTTGTGTTGACCTTCCTCTTAGGCTGAGAGACTGTGACCTGCCCATTAGCCTTCAATGACTGAATGGGTAATTCAGTCCTTGTCTCCTGGAATACATCTCTACCATTCCAATTGCACTATGTAACAATTTTTTTTAAAAAAAACCTGTTCCTGATTTGAAAGTGTTATTTCTGTTTAATTGTGTTATACATACTTTTAAAGTAGTTGTTATACTCCAGAAACTTCATTTTTGTGGCAGCCACAAATTATGTTGAATTGGTTGAAACTCGATGAAATATTCATTGAAAAAATATAGAAAAGTGTGCTGCAGGATGTCTCACAAAAGCAAAGTTTTTTGCAGTTTAATAAATGTTTCTCATATTTTTATGACAGAACCGATTAGGAAATAACATTTATAACCCAGGAACAAAAATAGTGTTACATAGTGTTATCATTATATAACGCTGGCATTGTTAGCAGACTGATGTCACCTCATCTAGAAGGAGCCAGAATATCTAAAACTTTACATGAAACAGTATGTTCATTTTTACATTTCAGTTTAAGAAAAGTCTGGCAGAAGAGAAAGTGCACAGCCCGAAATGGATATTTGACCATCTCACACAGTACGGTATGCATCTTGCTCATTGCAAAACACAGCTTGTGAAGACAGATTGGAGAAGATTCCTTGAAAAAGCCTTATCTGTTAGTTGAGTGATTATTTAGGTACTTACAGAGCTCGCCTTCCTCAAATTGCCAAGCATGTTGCAAAAACCAAACAGGAAATACTTCTAAAAAGAAGAGAAATATAAAGTTACAATCTTGCACATACTGTATTTGAGGCAAGCATGACTGGATATATGTGGCCCTACTTCTAGACCTGGCATGGGCAAACTTGGCCCCTCCAAGGCTTAAGCGGCTGAAGGGGGAAAGGAAAGGTCCCAAAGCTGTTAGGAGTGGTGGGAGTTGGAGTCCAAAACACCTGGAAGGGCCAAGTTTGCCTATGACTTTATTAGACATACATATATAGTGTTTTGCTTCTAGTGACAATCACTTATTTATGTATTTATTTACCACATTTATACACTGCCTTTCTCAGCCCAGAGGCGACTCAAGGCGGTTCACAATTGGCAACAGTTTGATGCCTCAACAATAATAAACTAATAAAACAATCATAAAAATACTGTTAAAAACATTTATCATAAAATATAACAATATAACAAACCGTATAAAGCCATAAAAACATTGTTGTGAGCGTCTCCTTGTCAAGTCATTATTCAATTACATCGTCAAGTCATTCCATGATTTCATATAATTATGCTACATTTGGGAAAACTTGCTCAAAAAGCCAGGTTTTCACCTTTCTTCAAAAAGTCAGGAGGGAGGGGGTTGATCTTATATCTCTAGGAAGGGCGTACAGATGGAATACAAAATGGGAAGGGTAAAAAAAAATGTCCTGGGCCTTCTTGGGGGATGGCAAATGTGATATGAGGTCCTTGGGTGGGCGGAGGGAGAGTCCTCCTTGATGATGGTAGTAAGCTACTGATCAGTTTAGTAAAAGTCCAGAGAAACATAGATTTTATCAGTTGTGTCATAAATGAGATGTGAGCTATAATTTGCCAGTAGACTGAGGATGGGGAGGGACACAGAAGTGTAGCTACTGCCGAGGAGAGTTGATGTGCAGGCTGCACCTTCCACTCTGGAGGAGCCAAAGTCCCCTGCCCTCCTTTTCACTTCCTTGTAGGTTTTTCAGGTTGTATGGCCATGTTCTAGAAGCATTTTCTCCTGATGTTTTGCCTGCATCTATGGCAGGCATCCTCAGCGGTTGTGAGGGCAGTGGATCTCAACCTGTGGATTCCCTGGTGTTTTGGGCTACAACTCCCAGAAATCCCAGCCAGTTTACCAGTTGTTAGGATTTCTGGGAGTTGAAGGCCAAAACATCTGGGGACCCACAGGTTGAGAACCACTGCAGAAGGGGGTTGAACTGGGTGGCTTCTAGGGTCTATGTTGGTTAAAATTGTTCTTCGTTTTAAATATTATATTGCCCTTTCATTCAAACATACATCTTGTACAAACAAGATATGTGTAGTATTCATAGGAATTTGTTCATGTTTTTTCCCCAGTTAGTTCACTTAAACGCTCTCCATCCATCTTCCAGTGGCCTGTCCATCTCAAATTTTAAAGTGCAATGCATTAGAAGGTTTGCCTATGCCTGATATAGCTGTCCATTCTATATAATATAATATATAATTTCTCGGGGCTCTATGAGAAACCTTTGCTTCAAAAAGGGCTCTGCAGCTGAAAATGTTTGCAAACCCTTGCTATAGAGTATTGAAGTAATCCTCTGATAAGCAACTTCTTTTTTGCTGGGGTTGAGTAAGACTCTCCTCTGCCTCCAGTTTGGCTAACTGGTTTAATTGCCTTCCTCTTTCTCTCTTTTTTATACATCACTAGCTGCATCGAACCCCAGTCAAGCTGAATTTGCTCACTTGCCAAGTGAAACCAAACATGGATGACAAGAAATGCTTTGATCTTATTTCACGTAGGTCTTTGTCTTTCTTCATGTAATTTCTCATTTCCTTGAAAAAGTTGTGCTGCTTAGGAGAAAGGTGAAAATGAGAGACTTGTGTATGGATGCAAAGTTTATGGGTGTGGAGAGAGTGAGTCTTAAGCTTAGCTGTTACTTATCTTGTTTCTATGACCTTGAATGCCATCCTTTGATGGATGGCTTTTGATAGTAACTTATCTTTCAGTAAAATCATTGGTTGATATGAGGATCAACTGAGATAACTGTCCTGTACCATGAGCAAGTTGAGGAAGAAGATCATGCAGACCATGAACATTAATTTCCATTTGGTGAGGGACTATGATCCTATTCTCCCTAAGAGGTCAAATGGTAGCCAGTCCAGTTACTGGTTTATTTTCATTCAGTAAATGACAATAACTTGTCATATTTGAGTATTTGGAAACATTTGTTCCTGGACAAAAGCCAACAAAATCAAAATTTTTCTAATAATCAGAAATGAGAGTAGTACAGTTTAAATTAATTTTTATGCTGATTTTCAATATGTCATTATTTTTTCCATCACGTCAATTTCTTAAAATACGATGAAGGGCGCATTAAGTGAACTACTGTAAAGTCTGCACATTTCACATCATATTCATGTAACACAACCCCACAAGTAATTTTCATCAGATATCATTTTAGGTCATTTCTATAGAGTTTTGTTTTTGTGCTGAATTCAGATCTTTGTTTATTTTTTGTCTAGTATGTGTAGTTTTTGCAATGAGGCTAATCAAATAATTAATGTATTTCCGCACTGATATCAATTATATTGCTTTCAGTGCATAAAAGCATTAATTATTCAATTAGCCTCGTTGCAAAAACTACACATGATAGAGAAAAAATAAACACAGATCTGAATTCAGTGCAAAAAAACCCTCTATAAGAATGACCTAAAATCATATCTGATGAAAAATACTTGTTGGCTTGTGTTATTTGTGTTCTGCTAATACTTGAAATATGACTTACCTTGGCTTGTGTATGTTTTGATCCTAGATAACCGAACATACCACTTCTTGGCAGAGGATGAGCAGGAATGTAGCATGTAAGTATCTGGGTGGAGGAACAGAGTTACTCCAGGCAGATGGCTGTAGAAAATGATACACTTTTGCCCAGAAACAAAGATACAACTGCTTAGGAATTAGATATTTTAACTCTTTCCCCAAAGACAAAGCAACTTTGCTATCTCTTCTGACACCTGATGAAGGAAGGCCTTTATAGTTGCCTAAGCCATTTAGATGCCCTCATGTTATTTCTAATAATAATAATAATAACTACAACACTTTATTTCTATTCCACCCTATCTCCCAAAGAGGACTCAGGGTGGATCATTGTACACATACATGGCAAACATTAAATCCTGTTTTGGATAGATAGTACAAAGATAGACAGAACAGGACAGAAAGGAGGTATGTTGTGTTGACATCCAGCTTTTTGGTGCCTTGGAAGGTTGTGTTTGAATCCAGCCACATGGAGGTGCTGTTACTCCATCTTTTATTTATTTATTTTATTTATTTATTGTTCGGTCTTGTATTCCGCTCCTCCCTGCAGGCTCGGGGCGGATAACAACATATAAAATAGGCCGACATGTATCAATCATGTAGCCATACAATAAAACATAAAACATAAAATCACACGTCACATTTTATGGCAAAGTGTCACCAGGACTTCCTCCTTCTTTTTGGTTGTCAGGCATTTTTTGATCTTTTTCTTTATGGTGTCATAAAATACCTCCCCTGCTTGTTTTAGTGGTACCTAATTTCTCTACTTACAGCTCAAGCTCTTTTTGAACTGCTTAGGTAAACAGTAAGCTGGGCTGACAGTGGAAAGCTCATGCTGACCCGGGGCTTCGAACTGGCCATTCTAACTGATAATGGGGTTTTGTGCACTTTCATTTCTCCTGCTGTTGCATCAGTTAGATAAATTGTACAAATAAATGTGCAGTTTAGAAAAATTTGCTACCATTTTGTGTAGATTTTAGTGTGCAATGAAAACATACAGATCTCACATAACAATAGAAAACAAGGACACAAAAGAAATGCCAGTAGGATTTGGAGAAATTGGATGAAATTGAGATAGAGATATTTTCCCATCTCTACTTTGTACCTCAATAGTTTTAAAATTAGAAATATGTTTTCTCCTAAAGAGCATATAAGCAGGCTCAGATATTAATATCAACAGAGGGAGCTGGCAATAATATTTGGGGTATTTACCTTGCATATCTGTGCTTAGTGCACACTGGAGTGTGTCTTTAGACTCCTTGCAGCTTCCATTTGCAGAAGACCATGCAGTCTACCTTAAAGAGATCCACCTCGGTTGGATCGAGAAGAACCAGATCTGAAAATGACGGTGACTGTTTCCTCCTCTATTGCAGATGGGTCTCTGTCCTGAGCAATAGTAAAGAAGAGGCCTTGAATGTCGCATTCAAACAAGCACCAGATAGGGAAGGATGCAGCATGGTGGATTTGACTGGAGCCATCATCGAGGAGATCAAGCGCATGCCGGGAAACAGCACATGTTGTGATTGCTCTGCATCAGGTGCAAAGAAGAGACCTTGGCTATTTCCTCTTTCCCCTTTCAGCTATTGTCTTGGTTGGCAAGGCTACTGGGCAAGGCTCGTAGGAGGTCTGGCCCAAAAGATCTGGAGGGCACCATGTCTGGAAAGCTTAGAGCATTGCTTTATTTTAGCAGCGGGTCTGAAACCCTTGATATCTTCTATGGCATCTGATCAGTCTTAGATCTTACCGCTTATTCTGGAGACTTTAGAGCAGTACAACATGGAGCAGAGCCCTAGTCTTGCCATCTATTTTAAGTTTTAAAAATAGTTGTATGGGTTATGCTGCATCTTGCTTTAATAAAAAAAATGAACTCCACATCCCTAAATAAAAATGAATGTGTCTTCAATGAACATAACTGAAGTGTCCAGAGATGTTTTACTGTGATGGTAACATCATAATATAACATAAGGTCATTAAAAGCATGAAATATTGTTACTGCAAGTCTGAAAATGGTGCAACCAGCACATTAATAAACTAAAGTGAAAGAGGATGCTGTAATTGTCTCAGCTCAGGAAGAAAAGTACTCAAACGGTATCCAGCACGAGAAAATAGTTGGTAGGTAGCGAAAGATATCCGAGAAAAAGGAGACAAGATGCAGAAGATTAGACAGGAAATTGTGGGGAGATAAAAACCAGTATTGTGATTTTGCTTTCATATATAAAGTAATCAATTCCCCCCCCCTAGGACTTTATCACATAAGTCTGATAAAGTGCAATTATAAGTAGAATAGATCTCTTGGAGGCCAGAGTTCGAATCCCTGTTCATCCATTGAAGCCCACTGGATGATCTTGTGCAAGTCCCACTTTCTCAGCCTAAAGAGGAAGGCAAAGACAAAACCCCTCAGAACAATCTCACTGGAAATTCATCTCTGATAGATTCATCTTAGGTCTCTGTAAATCAGAAATGACTTAAAGGTTCACAACACTGACACCAAGTAACATTTCATGAAGCAAACTTGTAGAAATTACTTACCATGTCACTTATCATCCTTAGTAGGAAACACTGACTATATCATTGAATTCCTTTGCTCTACAGATCCAGCCTGGCTCTCCATTAATTTGGGAATCCTCATCTGCATTGAATGCTCTGGGATTCACAGAGAAATGGGCGTTCACCACTCTCGCATCCAGTCACTAGCTTTGGACAAGCTGGCAACCTCAGAGCTTCTGGTAGGGAGCTGATTTATTTCTGCTCTACCATTGATCATTCAGAGCTTATTACAACATTCTTCTTCATGGTACCACTGATTCAGCTTTCAGCTAAAGTAAGGTACAGTAGGCTCTCATCATTAGCTGGGGTTTGGGGCTTAGAACCCTGTGGAAGTTAAAAAATCCCATTCTCTCATTCATATATGTGTGTATATATACAGTATACACACACATACACACACGCATGCTGTGAACCTGCGTCTTCAGGGGGAGTGTAACCCCATCCAACACAGGCTGTAACCCTATGCTGTGTTCGGCCTTACAACTGACCAGGGGTACCTCTCTCTTGCCTGGATTCAATTTCAATTTGTTTGCCCTCATCCAGATTGTCACAGTGGCCAAGCATCGGTTCAAGACCTGAACAGCCTCCTTAGTAGCAGGTGGGAAGGAGTGACAGAGTTGGACGTCATCTGCATACAGATGACACCACACCCCGAAACTCCAGATGATCTTCCCCAGAAGCTTCATGTATATGTTAAACAACATGGGGGACAGTATTGAGCCCTGAGGAACCCCACAAGAAAATGGTTGTGGGGTTGAACAGGTGTCCCTCAACAACGCCTTCTGGATGCGACCCTCGAGTAAGGACCGGAGCCACTGTAAAACAGTGCCTCCCAGGCCCATTCCGGCGAGGCGTCCCAGAAGGATACCATGGTCAACGGTATCGAAGGTTGTGGAGAGGTCCAGCAGAACCATCACGGACACACTCCCCTGTCTAGCTCCCAGCATAGATCATCCACTAAGGCGACCAAGGCTGTCTCGGTTCCATGTCCCGGTCTAAAGCCAGACTGTGCCAGATCCAGTAATCCATGTCTTCCAAGAATATTTGGAGTTGTGAGGCCACCACACGTTCCAGGACTTTGCCCAAAAAGGGGAAATTGGAAATAGGCCGATAGTTGACAAATTGAGTGGGGTGCAATGATGGTTTTATTACAGCTTGTTTTAAGCTAGCTGGAATGTAAATAATTGGGAAACATTTCTTTAATGACTCTAATAATGATCAGAAGTAATTAACACATTTAAAATGAGTCATACAGTTAACAATAGGCTATCCGAACGAAGATAAGTTTCCACGAGCTAAGTTAAATTTCAAATAATGTATGAATCCTCTTTCTACCCGTATGCTTGAGTATGCTTGGGGCAGTTTTCAATTCTTTCAGGAGGGTGTTCCAGAGGCAGGGAGTGATCACAGAGAAGGCCCCCTCTCTCGTTCCCACCAGCTTCATTTTAGATGGGAGTGGGACCAAGAGAAGGGCCTCCTCCGGAGATCACAGCGCTTGTGTTGCTTTATATGCAGAGAGGAGGTTTTTTTCAAATAGTCTGGGCCTGAACCATTTAGAGCTTTATAGGTAACAACCAGCCCTTTGTACGAGCCTGGAAGCACTTTGTACAATTCTGCAAAAGTAAAATCTGTACATGTGGAGACTCGGCTGTATTTCTCTTGTTTTCCTCTTTACCACCACCACCACAAACCTGTTTTTTGGGGGGTTTTTTGCATTCAACCAAATATTATTTGCCTCACCTTATCTCAATTTCAAACAATGCCTGTGGTTTCTTTTCTTCTGTTCTCATCCTCTGTTTGGGCAAAACAAATTCAGTGAATCATAACACGACACAGTGATGCTATGCAAATGTTTTCATAGTTCAAAATTTCTTCTTCTGTATCTTGCACTTCCTTGTCTTAAGACCTATGCAAAATTTGATATGCTGATAAGTGTATGCTTAGTCGTGATATATCTATGTTTTGACGAATTAACTTTTTCTTTTCTTTTTTGCAGTTGGCTAAGAATATTGGAAATTCACGATTTAACGACATTGTAGAAGCCAATCTTCACAATGCATCTCTAAAGCCTACTACTGACAGTCCCATGTAAGGAATCTTACTGTTCTTAATCATGATTGGGACAATTTGTGTATTTGCATATATGCGTAAACACACTTGTCGTAAGCCAGATGTTATAATGAATTCTTTTTTGGTATGATGACATGTTTCTATTCCTTCAACTCTACATTTACATGATACTACACTTCGAACTCAAAAATCTTCCCAATGTCTACCTCATTTCCATCTGAAGAAACAGGCAAGCAGCCAGAAGACAAATGGGACAAGAAAAGTACACTTTCTGTTGTGACTTAAACCTGTTTTTCTGTTATCCCTTGGGGAAAAGATATTGCTTGCTGACTCCTCATAAGACTACTCTTTTAAATCTGAAGCTTAGGCCCCATCTATACTGACATACAAGTCAGTTTGAAACTTCGTCGTATCATCAGTGTGGACCCATATAATGCAGCTTAACTGCACTGAACTCCATTATATAAGTCTATAGTACCTGGATTATATGGCAGTGTAAATGTGACCTTAATTTTTTATGCCTACATTGTTTTGTATCATTACAGGACTCTTCGAAAGGATTTCATCGTAGCCAAGTATGTTGATAGAAAGTATGTTGCCCAGGGAATCACAGGAAGCCCAGCTGCCAGGCTTAAGGACCTACAGGAAGCTGTCGAGGAGAAAAATATATATGTCTTGCTCCAGGCATATGCAGAAAAGATGGATTTAAGTGAGCCTGTTTTGGAGTCCAGCCAGGTGAGGTTTCCTTCTTCCAGGAACTGACATGCATTCACAGCAATGCCATAGAAGAGAACATGCAGCACTAACTAAGAAAACATCTTCAAGGAAACCTGTAAAAAGACAAGCATATGCTAGGGAGAATAATTAACGCCAAGTTGCAACTGTGTTTGACAGTTATTGCAAGTCCGTTAGCTTGTGTGACAAGGAACAGTAATTTCTTTTTTGCACTGAATTTCATGCCACATAAACCCAGTGATTAAGTTGTCTCTTTTTGGTAGTGAAGGCACATATATTTGAGCATCCTTTCCCCCAACATATATAATAAGTGCTAAATAATGGGATTTGTACCTGGGGGCAAATTATACTTCATGTAATATTGTCCAGTGGATAGGTATTTTTAAATGGCTAGGTATTTTTAAATGCAAACCTCTAAATCCAGGGTTGGGTAGAGAAGTTTGCTTACAGTTGGAGATCCTCAATCCATTATTCTGCAAGGGAAGCGAAGGGAAAGGACACCCTTTGAAGGAATGATTTTGAATGGGCAAGCGATTGTCAGGGTTTAGCAGCCATCTGCAACTCATAACTGTGCTAATAAAGAGAAAAGAATAATGCAATTACATCTTGCTTATGGTTTTAGCCTAGAATTCCTGCAAGGCACAGATAATAAAAAATAATAGTAGGACCTGCAAAAAGGCCTACATATTCCTACATACTCACACATGTCTTGAAATTTCAGTCAAAAAACGCAAAAAAAACTTAGTCAAGTTATCCATGAGTGCTGTGCCTTAATTCTTATCCAAAAAATGAGTAATAATAATAATACTTTATTTGTATTCAGCCCTATCTCCCTGAGGTGTCTCAGGGCAGATTCCATCATATACAGGCACAAAGGCAAACATTCAATGCCTAGAGACAATGACACACAGATACATAAATAAAGGTAAAGGCTTTCCCTTTAATCTCCGGCTCTGAGGGTGGTGTTCATTTCCATTTCTAAGTTGAAGAGCCTGCTTTGTCTGTAGACACCTCCCGGGTCATGTAGTCAGCATGACTGCATGCCTTTACCTTCCCACCAAGGTGGTACCTATTGATCTACTCATATTTGCATGTTTTTGAACTGCTAGGTTGGCAGAAGCTGGGGCTAACAGCAGGAACTCACCCCATCCTGCAGATTTGAATTGCCAGCCTTCCAGTCAGCAAGTACAGCAGCTCAGTGATTTAATCCGTTGCACCACCACAGCCCCTTCTCTGAGTAGAGTGGCAAAATGCAAGCATTTAGTTCTTTCCAGGAGACCCTAAAAGAAGCACTGGCTACCTATTCTCTTCTTTCCGTGGCTCCTCTTCTGGCTTTTCTGAATGCCAGGGTGGGGAAATGGGGGCGGTAGTGTGGGGTAACTGGTCCCCTGGGGCAGCATTTGTGCTTTTTCCTTTTATAGAATGATCCTTGACTTCTGTATGGGTCACAACTAAATCCATACTTTTGGATCCAAAACCGACCCTCAACTTGTACATGACTTTGATTTATAGATGAATATATGCAGTAACTTGTCCACAGGAATGTTTGCTATTGGGTATTGGGATGAATCCTCATCCATAAGGGAATAATGCTGTGTCCGCGCTGATTTGCAAGGAAACATCGATATTTGTCAATAGTCACTGAGTATGTTTGCTTCTTGTTTAAAGGAATCTGGGGAGACACTTCTTCATTTGGCAGTTTTAAGATGTGACCGAACCTCTTTGCATATTGTAGATTTTCTGGTACAGAACAGGTAAGTTGACTCCATGTGCCTATTTTATGGATTTAATGGGGCCACATTTTATCTCTTTGTGTGGCTGAAACTTGTGGGCAAATGTTGGGTTCTAGACTGATTTGAAACTTTCTCTGTCTGACAAAATAAGGATAGAAGTTCAGCATACGCCTTACATTTCCTTGGGGGAAGAAAAACCTCCTGTATAACTTGGAGGGAAAAACTTTAGTGGGAATTCAGAAAATTTTAAATCTTACTATGATATGCTAATTTGCCAAAAAAAAATGTCTACAAAAATTTACTCCTCATGGCAGGATTTAATTAAGTCTGTCTCTCCAAACTATTGAACTTTAAAGTAGTATTCCTGCACTGCATTCTAACACTTATGAATAGTTCGCATATGTATGCAATGTATATTACTTGATGAGATGCAGGAAAAGGTCTTCAAGTCATCTGCATCCACCAAGAAGTCACTAGAGAAGTGAGCAGCCCCTTTTCCCATCTCTCCCTTGCTTTAGGAGCTCATTGTGCTCTGTCCCACTTTGTACAGAAGGACACTCTGAAGCTTTCAGATGCTTATGGAAAGGAAGATTTTTCTTCTTCCATGAATTTCCATATGTTATGTAATTTACCTTAGGCCCAATCTACTCAGTTGAAATAATAATAATAGCTTGGCTCGTCTGGTATTTGTCTGGTATTTTGGCTCATTCACACACAAATTGTCAGTCATTTAGTGATGAATATACATATTTGAACTTGCTTCTGGTTCAGGTTGAAAGTTGAGATATATATATATATATATACACACACACACACATACACACACACATATACGCTGTATATGAGCATGCTGTGTGTGTATGTATATATATATATATACACACACACGGCATGCTCATATATAGCATGCTCATATATATATATATATATATATATACACACACACACACACACACACATATATATGGAACAATTTTCAACCTGAACCAGAAGCTGCTATCCTGATGCTTTAGCCTAGTCCTTAAAACTCTTAATGAGGCAGATAAAGCACAATTATGACAGGATAAAAGTGGTTAAAGCCTGACATTGTGTCTCTCTTGTAGTTGCATTGCACTTGAATTGTGATTGGAGCATATGTTTTCACTAATGGGAAAATCCATCAATGTATCCACTATTGCCATTGTTTTACCGCTTTGTTGTGCTATAATTTCCTTCTTTTGCTGTCTCAATATTATGATACATAGGAGGGTTTCATGAGCATGCCATATTTGCACTACTACAGTTGTGGCAAAGTAATATGAAAAGAAAAAGATTACACCAGCACTGAATAGGGCAAACATGGCCAAAGAAGTCAAGCCTGTGTGGAAGACTGGTGTGAAAGTGATTGTTCAATTAATTATCTGTTTCTGTCTGCTTAAATAACAACAGACTGATGCGACAAAGTCCTTAACACTGTGGCAGTATCACTGTTGTTCTTTTCTTAAGGAAAAAAACAACAACCTGGTGTTCCATATTTTTCACGGAGAGAAGATTGATTCCTTAGGCATAGACAGCGATATAGCACCTGGGTAGTTGAAGAAACAGTGGGAGTGTGTGTGCAATGAGAGTTACTAAGTCATGACGTTTGGTAGCTATATCACCTCCTCCATCTAGCAGGAAAATTACAAGTTGAAGAAAAGAGCAATGATACAGCTGTTGTCGTACAAGCTGTGGCAATAACAACAAGGCCTAAGCTTATCTTTCCCTTTCTTCTAAGCAATTCTGAAAACTAGCAATTATATGGATTCTTTGTATCACTACTCTAAGAAATATAAATTGTTTATCTATGTTGTGACACATTTGTATTTATGGTGAATCTTAATGTGAATGTGTTTGTGAACAGTGTTACAATTAACAATGTAGTATCAGCAAATTTCTTGGATAGGAGTTGGCAACGTGTGGCCTTCCAACTGGTCTTAAATGGTACCTCTGTCATCCATCATAAAAGATGATGAATGATAGAAGATGTAGTCAAACAAGAGTTGACTGGTCACATCTTGTCCATGACCGACCTGCCTAAAATAGGTGTCTTTATCATCAATAATTTTCTCTTATCTAGTGATAGCCTGGTGAAACAAACAGCCAAGGGAAATACCCCACTTCATTACTGTAGTCTCCACAGTAAACCTGAATGCATAAAGCTCCTCCTGCGTGCCAAAGCCAACATTGGAATCAGTAAGTAGTAACCATACAAACATTGGTGGTTTGAGATAAGAGAGGAAATACCAGATTACTTACATTGTTATCTCTTAATTTTACATTATATTGCAAATGTACTTTAACTTTTGATAATTTTCTTTTGATTCTCTGCCCCTGCCCCATATTTCAGTAGCAAGTTCTATTTCAGGCTGTAGCTTTCTTTTTATTTAGCAGTGGTAAGTTCAAAAACACTATTGTGGTTAAAGGATATACTGCTTTATGGTGACATTTCCAACATTTAATGGTTGTAAATGGCAGAGGATTGGACTGGATGGCGCATGTGGTGCCTTCCAACTCTATGATTCTATACTTATGTGATTCTAAATGGTTTCAATGCAGGGATTATGTGCAATAGATATGATATTTGGAACGGCCTGGACAATTGTTGGATTGTGTGACTTTAATGTTTATATTGATATGTTTTTAATTTCAAAGATAAATTACTGTCACCCTTTGCATTTAAATTGTGGCCTATTGGGACTGAAATGTCCTTTCCCACTTTTTTCTATGTTACTTCCTCCCTCTCTGGCAGGAGACAACGATTTGATTTTCAGTTAGCTGAATGATATCTGAACTGTGTATAATCTCAGCTTTTGAAACAAGCTGTTTTTATAGCCCACAGTTTGAAGTTGATTTGTTTCCAACTAAACATACATAATGTCACTCCCTGCAGAATCCACCCAGCAACTTAGACCACTCACAAAGTTCTCGTTGCAATTGATCTAATTACTCAGATTTCCATAGTCCAAGAAAAAGTCGTTAATGGAGTTGCGCCCCAAATCCCCTGCTTTTCTTACTATCCTCACTACCCTGCCCCATTCCCCTATAACTATTTTCCCATGAGAACAAGTTGGTCCATCCAGCTGCGCTGCCCTCTGGCCTTTCCACCACTGCCCCTGTAGATTTATTTATTTATTTTATTTATTTATTTATCGTATATTATCCCGTCCTTCTCAACCCCCGAAGGGGGACTCAGGGCAGCTTACATTGAGCCCCATTTATTTATTTATTATTTTGATTTATATACCACCCTTCCCAAAAAGGCTCAGGGTGGTTCACAACAATGAATACACAACACAATGTAGTTAAAAACAGAATAAAAACAGATTAGAACCAGAATGGAAAGCACTATTAGAGGCTATTTCAACAATTACAATAAAATCACAACATATACATAACATAATAAAACATCATAATTACAATCAGATAAAATCATCAATTAAAAACATAAACCAGCCTCGTCAGTCTTAACGTCAATCCAGTTCATCCCTTTAAGGTGCTGCTTGCATCTATTGACCAAACACCTGGTCCCAAAGCCATGCCTTTACTTTCTTCTGGAAAGTTAGGAGAGAAGAGATTGATCTTATGTCAGTTGGGAGTGTGTTCCATAGGCAGGAAGCCACAGCTGAGAAGGCCCTGTCCCTCATCCCCGCCAGGCACATTTGAGCTGTTGACGGGAGCGAGAGCAGGGCCTCCCGGATGATCTTAGCTTTTGAGGTGGGACATATTATAGACCTCGGGAAGATTTATGGTGAACTTCTGAGACAGCAGAAATCAGCTCCCGACACATACGTTTAATAAAATATGTTGTACTTAAATTACAAAGCAAAACAGTGTTTAATTAAAAACAGAAGAGAAAGCATCCTATCTCTTCTTGTGGTGGAAGAAGAAAGACCATGCGAGCTTGGTGTGGCTGGTGGTATGGTAAGTCTCAACTCCTTTTGCAATGAACTGAGAATTATCATAACAACACAATCACAGCCATTTTCTGCATTCTCCCCCCACTTGAGTTACCACACTGTTGGTTACTTCCCCTATCTTCAGAAGAAGTTTGCCATTGTTGTCGTCTATAGGCTAAGAAAGTGTGGCTTGCCCAAGTGCACCCAGTGGGTTTCCATGGCTGTGATTACATCTGAAAACATCTTTGTTCTTCACCTGGATCTGAACTGAACCTTGAAAAGTTTACCATATAATCAAAACTGGAGAGTTGGCAAGATATAGTGGTCTGAATGTTAGATTAGGTAGGACTCCAAGGGACCGGAATTTGAATTCACATTCAACCATGGAAAGCTCTGGACAACCTTGGCCACTTCACACTTTTTCAGTCTTAGAGGAAGGCAGTGGGCAAATCACCTCTGATTAAAGCTTTTTAGGAAAACCCTATACCGTAATAGGGTCATCATAAGATGGAGTTAACGTCAAGTCTCATAATGAGAAAAAATCAAAATGGACTATAACGTTGAAGTCAAAGTTGCTAACAGTTTCTATCATCATTAATCTTAATCTCTCCTTTCCCCCATAGCCAATGAAGCCGGAGAGACAGCCCTTGATGTTGCTAGGCGAATGAATCATGCTGTGTGTGAGGATCTGGTAAGAAGCAGGATGCACACCTCTGCTTTCTGATCTTGAAGCAGTGGCATAAATCAGCTTCCAGTTTCCCAATGATTTCCATTCTGGTGACCTAACTTACAGATCTGTGCTTTTTCAACATATAGCAGCTTGCTACTGAAGCTCACTTATCTGCTCACTCTCTTTCTCTGTTTTGTTGTTCATGCGTGTTCATTACGTGTCTGGAAGCAGCAGCTGTTTACCTTGTCTCTTCTAGGCAGGCACATATGGCAACAATAGGATTAGATCAAGCTTTATTCCGTGGTTTACTGTAGGAATCTTGCTGCAACCAAACACCAAAGGTGTGTGCTTCTTCAGTCCTCTCCCGATGCCAACTCAGCTAAAAAACAAAACAAAACCTCCCAGCTAGATAGAGAAAAAGAAGGACTGGGAGGCATGAGAAGACTTTGCAAAAAGGAGTTTGTTTGTAGATACATTGTTAATAGGAGTGTGTCTGCAGATCTCTTTTCAGAGATTGTGATGATTGGAAAATTATTTTAGTCATTAGTATACATTCATTTTATACTGTGCCTTATGAAACCAGATTTTCAAATTTATGTGACACTTTAAACTATATATTGTTACTATTCCCCAGAGTGTGGTCATTACTGCTGCAGTCAACATATTTTCTTGGCTTTTCTTTGCGAACGAAGGTTCAGGAAGGACTCATCCCACTCTTTCTACAAGCGTGTTGATGATTCGGAGGTTGGATGTGTCCTTCAAGCCTGTGCAATGGATTTTTCTAGTGGAGCGCAGCATGCACAGAACTGGCCTCACCCTTTAAACCAAAGGTTCATCTCCCGGGGCCTGGCAAGCTTAGGACAGTGGCAGCAAGGTCCTCGGGTCGTAGGTTTGGTTTGCGTTTCCTTCTCTTAGATGGTTGACCTTACAGGGTTAAACGAGCACCATCTGACTGGGTTTGAAACCAGAATTTTCCTTCTCCTAGTCAACATATACTATGGTTTTAATGTCACTGTTATTATATAACAGTGTCTGTTATTTTGTTTTAATCTATATGTACAAATGTATTAATATTAATTTGATAGCATTGGATGTTTGCTAATTTTGTGTTTTATGTTTGGAAGCTGCCTTGAGTCCCTTTGGGGAAAGAGAGCAGGTTAAAAATAAATAAATAAATTATTAATTGTATTGTCGAAGGTTTTCATGGCTGGAATTACTGAGTTGTTGTAGGTTTTTCAGGGTATATGAGCATGTTCTAGAACTGTCCAACTGGCGGCCCTGGGGCCGGATCCGGCCCCCCAGCCTGTTGGGCATGGCCCCAGCTATGCCCCCAGCCGCCATTTTTAAATTTTAAAAAAATCTATTTTTTTAAAAAAAAATGGCGGCCAGGGGGAGGGGGAGGCGGGGCAGGGAGGAGGAAGAGAGCTAGCTCCTCCTCCCTGCACCGCCCCCTCCGTCCCTCTCTCCGCGCCGCTGATTGCATCGGGCGCCGGTGAGAGGGGACAAGGGGTGGTACAAGAAGGAGGAAAGGGCTAGCTCCTCCTCCCTGCACCACCCTCTTCTTCCCTCTCTCGCCGCGCCGATGCCTTGCAAGGAGGGGGTCCCCGGCGGCACCCCCTCCTTGCAAAGCATCGCAGCAGCGGCTGAAGCCAGCGCCGGCTTCTGCGGCTGCAGGGATGCTTTGCAAGGGAGGGGGGTCCCTGGCGGCGCCCCCCTCCCTTGCAAAGCATCGCAGCAGCCGCCGAAGCCAGCGCTGGCTTCTGAGGCTGCCGGGATGCTTTGCAAGGGAGGGGTCCCGGTGGCACCCCCTCCCTTGCAAAGCATCGCAGCAGCGGCTGAAGCCAGCGCCGGCTTCAGCGGCTGCCGGGATGCCTTGGAAGGGAGGGGGTGCCGCGTGGCTCCTCCCTCTCTCCCAAAGCTTCCCGGCAGCCGGGGGCGGGGCGTGGCCGGGGCCGGGGCCAGGCGGCCCCCAGGTCATCAGTGACCTGGAATCCGGCCCTTGGCCGGTTAGAAGTTGGACAGCACTGTTCTAGAAGCATTCTCTCCTGACGCATCTTCAGAGGTTGTGAGGTTTGTTGGAAAATAGGGTTTATATATCTGTGAAAGGTCCAGGGTGGGAGAAAGAACTCTTGTCTGTTGGAGCTAGGTGTGAATATGTTTCAGTTGGCTACCTTGATTAGCATTTGATGACCTGGCAGTTTTTAGGTGTGGCTTGTTAGTGCCTGGGGAAGTCTTTTGTTGAGAGGTGATTAGCTGTCCCTAATTGTTTCCTCTCTGGAGATTATTATTATTATTATTATTATTATTATTCTAGATAGCTCTGATAAAAACTAATGCCATATCCTACCTCTCTACTCCCAAAAAACAAGGAGAAGGCTTGGAAAATTTAAAAGTTTATTTTTAAATGTTGAGGCATTTCATGGTTTCTGCATTGTAAGACCTCAAACAATAAGACACACATTTATATAATTATGGAAATGACAGAAACTGAACTGTATGCACTGGATATAAAAACTCCATTTATGAGGTACATCAGAGTGCTGTGCATTTGTTTAGCTCCATCATATTAAGTATCCTCCCTTGCACCAGGCCTATATGAAACATTTTGAATTCATAAATATTTAATTCTTGGCCTTGAGTACAGTCAGCACCACTTTTTGGCAACAAGCTATTATTTATGGTGCTGGCCTTATAGCTCCAGAGATCTCTTCTCATAGTCTTTTGGTTCTTTCTGCTTCCTCACTGGAAGTTCTGAGTTCAGAAAGAAAACAGTTATTGCTTCACCACTCATTGGTTTGGAACTTTCCACACAAATCTCAAACAAAGGCTGGGTGTTTTGTGTATTCTAGCTGGCTCAAAATGATCAGTTCAATATGCGTGCGCATGTGGAATATGACTGGCGTCTCGGCCAAGATGACATGTTTGAAAGTGATGATGACCTGGATGAGAAGGTAAGATCCCACCTTTTTTTATCTTTTGTTGCATAGGTTAGAGGGTTTTATATTACAATTATTTATTTATTTATTTATATCATTTCTACCCCGCTCTTCTCTACTCCAGAGGGGGGACTCAGAGCAGCTTGACAAAAGGCAACAATTTGATGCCGATACACAATATAAATACAATATAAAACCATAAAAATTCAACATTAAAATACAATTAGTATTAACACATAATACACATTCACTTAAGTTAAAAACAGTGTTCCGTCCACCACATGAGCATTGAGCCATATCCATCAACTTGCCATCACAATTCCAATCCAAAGTGCTGCATTGTGCTAATGTGCAAAAGCCTGGTCCCATAGCCAAGATTTTACTTTTTTCCTAAATGCTAGGAGGGATGGTGTCAGGACCTGACACTGGGTTTGGAGGTTATTAATTAAAATAATACTCCCGGTAGTACTGCCACCAACCTAATATTCAATTAGGACTTTAAATTGCTAATTATGATGTTTACTTGGTAGTTCTTTGAACCGAGCCACCCAAAACAACCACACTGTGAGGAACTACAAGATAGAGAGATGGAGGCTTCGTAAAGTTAACAATAAAAAGAATTTATTAATTAACAAACGGCTATCAATGAGGCACAGATCGTATTGGTTCTACAGAGAGGCAACAATAGCGTACGGTTACTGATAATAATAAGCTAAGCGTGTGGTTACAGATAATAGTGCACTAAGCTTAGATCTTAACAATACTCTAGTCAGTACTGAGTCTTGACTAAAATATAAACCTGTCACCCTATTGTCTGAAAATAGCAGTGAACAGCTGGTTCCTACTAGGGCTTCTATACACCAGAAGTCCCCCCTGAGTCTTGCCTGACTAAGTTAGCTACCTGCTAACTCCCAGCCTCAAAACCCACCTTTCCCTCTATACACTGAGGAGACAAGGTGTTTAGTCTGACTCTACAAAGTCAGCCCTAATGGCTCTAACCTAACTATCAGTGTCACCCCAAACACCCTGGATGTGCCACTATAGTAACAGACTGATCAGAATCTATGGCTGAAGCTTGGAGGATATTGTCACTCCAACCTCAAACCATGACAGCTAGAGCTGAGATGTCTCTCAATCAAAGCTCTGCCCAAGACTGAGGATCTTTCTGACAAGATCCCTCCTCTAGTCAGCTCTGCTCCTCCCCTCTGGCACTCAGCCAATCACAGGGCACTCCCTATCTCTGAGCAGGCTTGACTCTAAGGCCACGTCCCCTCTCTGGCTATGACCTCCCCCTTATGGCTGCTAGCTGCAAATCCCTTACCAAAATGGATGCCATCTATCTTCCAACAGAAATGCAAAACTTCCAAGCAGGCTTTCCACCCACTTAGGACAGGTGAGTCCTTACAGATGGGGTTGATTGTATGTCGCTTGGAGGCGCATTCCACAGATGGGGAGCCACCACCGAGAAGGCCCTATCTCTCGTCCCCACCAACCGCATTTGAGAAGTTGGCGGGAGCGAGAGCAGGGTCTCCCCGGATGATCTTATGAGGTGGGACGTAGAGGCAGATGCGTTCGGACAAGTAACCTGGGCCAGAACCGTATAGAGCTTTAAAGGTCAAAACCAGCACTTTGAATTGAGCTCGGAAGTGGACAGGCAGCCAGTGGAGCCTGTTTGCTTTGTGATAGTTACCAAATGATAATCTTGTCAGAATTATAGAATCAAAGAGACCACAAGAGTCATCCAGTCCAACCCCATTCTGCCATGCAGGAATAAATAATCAAAGCAGTCCTGTTAGATGCCCAACTAGTCTTTGGCTAAAAAATTCCTGAGACAGGAACTCCAGCACTGCGAGGCCACACCTCTTACCATCAGGAAATTCTTTCTAATGTTTTAGATGGAATCTCTTTTCCTGTAGTTTAAATACATTGTTCCAGGTAACTGGTCAGTAGGAAGGCCGAACAGGGCATAGGGTTACAGCCTGTGCTGGATGGGGTTACCCTCCCCTGAAGGTGCAGGTTTGCAGTTTGGGAATGATCCCAGATTCATCGCTGAGCCTGGAACTCCAGGTCTCAGCGTGGCCTGGGGAGTTTTCGCACAGTTAAAACTTGTGTGCCAACTGCGCCCATACATTGTGAGGTTGGACTTGGCCGAATAGATTACTGCAATGCACTCTATGTAGGGTTGTATCTGAAGACTGTTCAGAAGCTTCAGCTAGTCCAGGGCTGTCCAACTTCTTCTGACCCAAGGGCCGGAAGAAGTGTCACTGATCACCCGGGGGCCGTAGGTGATCAGTGAGAAGAAGCGGAGGCCACTCGCGGGGCGGGGGGGGGGCGGGGCTGCTCGCTCACATAGCCCCTCCTCGGTCCCCCCGGGCGCGCCGCTGCTCGGATCCCGGGCGGCGGCGCGGGAAGAAGGAGAGGAGGGCTCACGGAGGAAAAGAAGGCAACCGGCTCCCTCGCCCTTCCTAGCAGTAGGTGGCGCCAAGGGCAGCGCGTCATGCTAGGCCTCTGATGCGGCGCCCTTGGCGCCGCCTACTGCTCCTTTTCGGCGGCTCCCCGCCCTTCCTAGGAGGGGGCCGCGAAAAAGCAGAGCAGAAGCGGCGCCAAGGGCAGTGCGATCAGAGGCCTGGCGTGGCGCGCTGCCCTTGGTGCCACCTGGCGGCTCCCCCACGCTTCCTAGGGAGGGGAGCTGCCGAGCAGAAGGCGGCGCCAAGGGCAGCGCGTCAGAGGCCTGGCGTGACACGCTGCCCTTGGCGCCGCCTACTGCTCCTTTTCGGCGCGGAGAGAGGGACGGAGAGGGCAGTGTAGGGAGGAGGAGCTGGCTTCCTTCCTCCTTCCTCCCCCGCCTCCTCCTCCCCCCCCCCGGCCGCCATTTTTTAAAAAATATAATTTTTAAATATATATATATATATATATTAATTTTTTTAAAAAATTAAATAAATTCTTGCAGGAGGCTGGGGGGCCATGTCCAGGAGGCTGGGGGGGGGGTCGTGTACGGCCCCCGGGCCGCCTGTTGGACGGCCCTGAGCTAGTCCAACACTCGACAGCCAGGTTGCTCACAGGAGCGGGATATCAAGAGTGTACAGTGCCCTTGCTACGCCAGCTCCACTGGCTGCCTATTAGCTTCCGGCCACAATTCAATGTGCTGGCATTGGCCTATAAAGCTCTTAATAGTTCTGTCCCAGTTTACCTGTCCAAACATATCTCCCACTACAAACCACCTAGGACCTCAAGATCATCCGGGGAGGCCCTGCTCACAGTCCCCCCCCCCCACCATTGCAATCATGGTTGGCAGTGAAAAGAGACAGGGCCTTCTCTGTAGTGGCCCCTTGGCTATGGAATTCCCTCCCAAGTGAAATCAGATCCGCTCCTTCCCTCCTGACCTTCCAGAAAAAGGTGAAATCCTGGCTGTGGGATCAGGTCTTTGCGGACTAGACTGACGTGATGGTAGAGCTATTGTTTAATGGACTTGAATGGCTGTATGTAGGATGGCAATTTAATTCTGGTGATTGTTCTAATTTTTTTACTGTTTTTATGATGCTTTATAATGTTTTTAATGGTTCTTACCTAAGATGTATATTTATGCTTTTGTTGTCCGCCGTCCTGAGTCCTTCTGCAGAGGTCAAGATAGGATGGGATATAAATGTCGAAAATAAATAAATAAATAAATAGTCTTTGGCTAAGAAATTCCTGAGACAGGAACTCCATCACTGCAAGGCCACAGCTCTTCCCATCAGGAAATTCTTCCTAATGTTTTACATGGAATCTCTTCTCCTATAGTTTGAATACATTGTTCCAGGTTCTAGTTTCAGTAGATTAACAGATTGAGAGCATCAACAAAGTGAAATGGATTTCAGCCTGAAGAAATGTGATGCATTAAATATTACATTACTATGATCACGGCTTGTGAAAAGAAAGCCTAATTGCTGTATTCCACTTCTCCCTCAGCTATTGGATGTGGAAGAACTACTATTATTTTCTCCCCAATGTATCCAATGCGATCATCATGTTTGTACCCATTGACAATAACTAGGATTTTAAAAAAATTTTCTGGAAACTTACCAAGGATTAGCACCAATGGCTCATAAACTGGCAGAGGTTCATGGACCATCAGCACTGCTGTAGAACATTTGCAGTTTCATTTTAGTGGTTTGTAACTGGGAATTGCATTCAATAACCTTTTGTGTGGTTTTCTGTAGCAGATTAGTTTGGCCCATCTTGTTTTGGTTTCTTTTTTTGCTAATAAGTATTATGGATCGAAAAATGCAATTTGAAAATGCTTAAGTTGTCTGACAAGTCCAACCAGAAATGGCTGTGTCACAGAATTCACTTGCAAAGCTTTCACTCAGAAGACACCACAAAGCCTTTTGTCTGTGCCAGTCTCTAAAGTATCACTGCATCTGTGCAGACTTGTTAACAGAAACTTTACATGCAAGGCTTACCTATTTGAATTTTAGGATTTTTACAGACTGAGGCTATTTTAGGATTATGTGTTGTATGGAAGCAGTTTGCCTTAGATCAAGCATGGGCCGGTAGGCTGTTAGGAATTGTGGGAATTGGAGTCCAAAACACCTGGAGGGCCAAAGTTTGCCCATGCCTGCTTTAGATGAATGAGGTTCAATCTGTATGGGAATAAAAGTGTATTTCAGCCCTATTTCCAACCTTATATTGACACATACTCTAAAGACATCAGATCCTATTGGATCTTGGAAGACCACCTGGGAATCCCAAGTGCTGTAGGCCTTATTTTAGAGGAAGGAATGAGTTAATATGTGATTTGAAGGCATATACAAATGCACACATTAAAATGTGTTCCCTGGCAAAAACAAATGAAGGGCAGGTACAAAAGTGTTGGTGCTTTGGAGGATCTGTAGGAACCAGGAGCTTACTCATTTTGGGGACATTTGGGGACTGTTGTTGCTGCTTGCAATGCATGAGATCCCTAGCTTTTTGTTGCAAAATTCTGCAAGGATCTAAAGAACCTTCACTGCATTTACTTTCCATGTCTATATCTGATGCATGAGCAAGGACCTGGGACTGTCAACAGGTTTCCTGATGCCGTTCAGCCAATGGAAGAAAATTTAAACTTCTCCTTTTTTGCGAAAGAGATAGCAAAGAGATAGGAGAGTACCATGCAGGCCCGGATTAAGACCTTTTTGCGCCCTAGGCCACACTTTGGAATTATGCTCCCTTTCGCACACCGCCACTCGGGCCCCGCCCCCGGAGGGAGTGACGTCACTCGGGTTGCACTTCTCCTCCCTCCCTCCTTCTGAGACCACAGCAAGTTGTGCCAGCAGCGGCTGCTCGGCGCGCTTCCACGCGGCGCCCCATTCACGCAGTGCAGCTACCGCTTCCTTTGGGACAACTCGCCGTGGTCTCAGAAGGAGGGAGAGGAGGAGGAGCCCAAGCAGCCTGAGCGGCCGAGCGACGCCACTCCCTCCAGGGGCGGAGCCCGAGTGATATCACTTGGGCCCCGCCCCCAGAGGGAGTGACGTCACTCGGCCCGCCCCGAAAGGAAGTGATGTCGCTTGGGCTGCATTCCTCCTCTCTCCCTCCTTCTGAGGACACACTGAGTTGTCCTATAGGCAGCGGCAGCTGCGCTGCGTGAATGGGGCGCCGAGTGGAAGGGCACCGCGCAGCTGCCACTGGGACAACTCGGCGTGAGTCATCACCAATTTTTTTTGGCCTTGATCTGCCCCCGGCTTACGCCCATAGGCCACGGCCTTGCTGCCCTAAATGATAATCCGGGCCTGGTACCATGCAGTTAATCCAATGGAATGCAATGGTGTTTACTTCTCAGTACACACATATAGGATTGTTTACGCACCAACTGCCCTGATTTGTCAGGAAAAGTACGAATCAATCATCCATTGTCGCCTTTTCCAACTGGTTTTAAAATATTCCAGTTTTCTCTTCTCACTTTCTCCCTTGTCCTCAGCTTATTTCCATTGGTGCAAAGTGAGTTCAAATGGCAAAAATTGTTTGCACTCAATCGACTCAACAGGGAGGTAAAACATGACATATATAGGAGTGTAGCTAAGTATCAGTTTACTACTAGCAATATGCTATTGGCTGTATAGTATAGTGTTTTCCAATGTAAGCCATATCCTAATTAAACTCCTTTTGTATTATACAAGTATTACTTGTATGCTTTTGAATCCTTTCTGACTTATGGCAACCTTAAGATGGCCCTATAACAACCTGACTTATGGCAACCTTAAGATGGCCCTTGTCAAGATTTATTTGGAAGTGGTATGCCATTGCCTTCCTCCGAGGCTGAGAGAGTGTGGCCAGTGGGTTTCTATACCAGAGCAGGGATTCTAACTCTAGTTTCTAAGTGTTCTAGCCCACTTTAATCACACTCACACTCTATGCCTTCATATTTCAGCCCTCAAGTACATAATAATTGCAGAATACCGAATTAGCTGGTGCATTGATTTGATCCAGGCATGCCATTTTCTTCTATAGGTAATTTTTCAAGCTGTTAACTAAATGTCCCAATTTTCTGTTGATATTGTCTTCATTTCAGCTCAGTCCTGTGAAAAAGGATCACTTCCATCGTCCTCAAAGCTGCTACAATTTGCCAGGAGCAGCATCTCAGTCGTGGAAAAATCCAGCAAACTTTTCAAAGGGACCCAGTTCAGCTTCTCAGGACAAATACCATGACATATATGCCATACCACACGTCTCTAAGTCATCTCCAGTTTCTCCCTCCACAGGTCCACCGCTGCCACCCCGCAACATACCCAGAGGTTAGAGAATCCTTTTGCTGTACCAGTCCGTCACTTCACAATCCCATCGTGCAAATTTTTCCCTTCTTAATTTGTATTTGTTCTCCAAGTACTGCTTGTTCTCCAAGTACTGTCAGTTGCAGTCACTTTTAATAATGAAGTGTTTGCAGTGCCTGCACTTAGCATACACTCCAATTGTTCTGATTTGGCAGAGACAGTCCCAATTAAATCTGCTGGCTGACTTCTTTGGTAATGCTAAAAATGTTCTAGTCTCCCTCTTCCTTCCACCTTTTTCATTTCTCCTGGCTTTAATTGCTGCAGAATGAATTCAGATTCCAAAACGACAGTGAGCCCTCCACATTTGTGAGTTGAGCTTTTCTGGATTTGATTATTTGCAGATTTGATTTAATAGGATCTTTCTAGTCATCTCTAGGTTCTCCAAGGCAATTCTACAGTCAACTTCTGCCTTGGAGAACCTTGCCATTCCTATAAACGTGTCCCCTCAAATGAAAAAAAAAAGATTTTTCCACTTTTATGGGGGGCTTGTGCTGTTAACCTAAAAGGACTGGCTGAACATGTGGCCAAAATCCCCCGGTAGCCTTAAGTAAGCTGCCCGGGCAGAAGTAAAGGCCGGCCGGAAGCAAGGAGGGGGCAGGGCGGAGCCAGCCCCCCCATTGGCCAGCCAGCGCTGGTGGCGGAAAGCCCTCCCGCCACCCCCAGGGGCTTCTGGGGGGAAGAAGCCCCTAACAATGCCAAGATGGCGCGAGAGCACGCTGCCCCGCAACCCGCTCGGCCAGTAAGTTGACCAAGCCCATTAACCTTTGCGCTCAACTCCACAGTGTAGAGAAGGCCATAGTCTCCTGCTTTTTCCAGTATACCATACATATACATATAAAACTAATATACATATTTGTGTGTGTGTGAGGAGAGACTTTAGAAACTGCAAGTCGCTTCTGGTGTGAGAGAATTGGCCGTCTGTGAGGGCATTGCCCAGGGGATGCCTGGATGTTTTACCATCCTATGGGAGGCTTCAACTCCCACAATTCCTAACAGCTGGTGAGCTGGCTGGGATTTCTAGAAGTTGAAATCTAAAACACCTGGAAGTCGAAGTTTGCCCATGCCCGGTCTAAGCCATTGTGCCACCAGTGGCTCCTAATATACATATGAAATATCTGGGTGAAAGTATGACACTGCATGCACAACAGCAACCTCTGAACTCCAGCCTAATGGTTTTCTTATCTTCTTCAGTTTCTGTATTGGTTGTATTTGACTTGAGGGAAAAGACATAAACACAGGGGCCTCAAATCAAAACCAAAACTAAGATAAGCACCACCATAGCAATGGTGCTCCAAGGGCCATCTCCAGACTTCCCATACAGGACTTTATGGCTAAATATAGTGTTTAATAAAATAATAAACTGCTCACTGTTTTCTCAACTGAAACTCCTCTCGGATGAGGATTCAATTACTGAATTCTTTCTGATAAAGAGACATCTCTTAATGAAGTATTATTAAATCTATTTTACAGGGTTTTTTGGGGTGGTGGTGGTTAATAATGTGCACTTACTGCCATTGTAGTAGAAACCAGATATGGTAGTCATGTCAAAACTTTTTGTATTTTGGGGAAATATGCATTTTATTTTTTTTAATTATCCTCTCCTTTTTTCTTTCTTTTCCTCTCCCTCTCTTTTTTTTCTTCCCCTCTCCCTTTCTTATAAGGGAATATATGCATACGTGTATGGTTTTAACATATATATATACAAATATTTATCCAACTTTATTGTTATTGATTGTTTATGTGCTTATGTGTATGTCATGTCTAAGTCTCATTTTAATAAAAAATGAATGGCAAAAAAATTCTATTTTTTCAGCTCCCAATTTCCCTCCTCCACCGCCCCCATCCAAACGGTCTGCCTTCCCTGAAAGCACAACAGCTAGAAAGACCCTGCCTCCACCTCTAACTATTCGGCATAAGCGGACTTCCTCGGAGCCTTCCCCCTGCACACCATTGAATCTCAGCAGCCCAACTGAAGGTAAGAGAACTCACTTCCTCAGTTGGGGCCCAGGCCGTGCTGGGTGGGCCACTTTTGGCCCTATAGATCAGGACTTCTTAAACTTTTCCCACTCACAACCCTTTTCTGTCTGAGAAATTTTTACATGACCCTGAGTATATCAGCATATAAAACAGATATAAATCAAACATTTACTAATAATAAATCAAGCCTTGCTAAACAGGCTGTTTTTCCTTTTTTGTGGAGTATGACTGAAGCATTTTCTGTCAGAGTCCGTCCACTGTAAACACTACATGTTGTCACTAAGAGATTTGTGTAAACCAGTGGTCCCCAAGAACTAAAATATGGTCCACTGCCACACCGTTACTATACCGTTGCAATGAGAGCAACTGGTCTCACAAAACCCTCTTATAGGGCCAAGGCAATGGGGATATCGGGAGGGGAGAGGCTGACTACCCACAAAAGCCTCCTGAATGCTATTTCTCCTTCTCCTCCCTCCCCCTGAGTGGAGCTGTTCCATGTAGTGTCTGGAAGTGGGGGCATCTTTGTGTCTTCATTTTTAGGCCTGTTCCTGGCATTATTTGGGATGCTGATTCAGAAAATTGCATTGGATAGACCACGTCAGTCCTAGATTATTAAATACGGTTTTCTGTGGGTAAGCAGATGGTGACTACTGGATGGTATCTGTTTTGTATCAGAAACTCAAGCTGATGCGGTCTATCCAATGCAATTTTCTGAATCAGCATCCCAAATAATCAAACCAAATCTAAAGTTGACCAAAAACCGATTTGTAACCGTTTTGGTACCAATGTTGAAGAGTGGTCCCTGGGCAAAGTGGTAAAAAAAAGGTTGGGACCTACTGCTCTAGAAGTTGTTAAACAATTCATATCTTCCTGCCATATTAGCCATGCTGAAGGCAAAAAACGGCTTGCTCTTGAGTCCAAATTTTTGTTCCTGTTGAAATATCTGCTTTGCTATTCAGTTTAAGACCCTTCGAATCTATAAATTTCCATTGTACCTACCCAGCCATGTCTCATATTACAAGCACAACTGTAACTAATTATGGACGCATTACTTTTCTGGGGTAAAATCCTGCAGTTGGCCTAGACAATGCAGTATCTTTGAAATGATGCTATATTCTGCTAGTCCAAAGACTAGGTCATGGCGCAATAGAGTTAAACCACAGGAAAAAGAGATTCCACCTAAATATTAGTAAGGACTTCCTGGTGGCAAGAGCTGTTCAATAGTTTCTCTGAATGTGGTGAAATCTCTTTCTCTGGAGATTTTAGGCAGAGACTGGATGTCAATCTGTTGGGGTTTCTTTGATTGTGTTTTCCTGCATGCCATTGGGTTGGATTATGTGGCCTATGCGGTCTCCAACTCTTATGATTTTATGATTCACAACAGTTTGGCAATGAAGACCTAAGATCTAGGTGCTCCATTTGAGCAAAAATCACATACTGCACACAAATATTGTTTCCCACGTATTGTTTGTGTGGGAAGGAATTGAAGAGCGCTTTTGATTAACTTACTTTTGCACACAAGATGAGCCAGAATGTGGTGAGTCACAAATCCCAATTTACCAAATCATTTCTAAGTTCAGTTCACCACACTGAACTCTGCACAGAGACTTTTTTTAAAAAAAGCCATGTGTATCAGCCACGTGTGTGCATTTGCCTTCAATGTTGACTTATAGAGTTCTGTTATTTCATATACTGAAGCAATGCATAACTGATTCTTTTTATGTGATACATAGTCACAGGATCTCAGAGGTATTGCTAAGTGACTCAGAATGGAGAAGGAAGATGTGTATACAGAATCACAGAGTTGGAAGAGACCTCATGAGCCATCCAGTCCAACCCCCTGCCAAGAAGCAGGAAAATCTCATTCAAAGCACCCCCAACAGGTGGCCAATTCAGTCTCTGTTTAAAAGCCCCCAAAGAAGGAGCCTTCACCGCACTCCTGGGCAAAGAGTTCCACTGCTGAACAGCTCTCACCATTAGGAAGTTCTTCTTAATGTTCAGGTGGAATCTCTTTTCTTGTAGTTTGAAGCCATTGCTTTGTGTCCTAGTTTCCAGGGCAGCAGAAAATAAGTCTCCTCCCGCCTCCCTATGACTTGCCTTCATGTACTGTCTATAATTGTTGTGAGGACCAAATAATCTGGATTCTGTTAGATGTATAACAAAATTTAGTACTTGAAGAGCAAGGGTTAGTTAGTTGGAGTGACCCATAGTGTCCTCCCCTCTTGTCCAGCTATCCTTACACCTGTAATGTAAACAGATGCTCTTGTGAATACCCTTATCTCTCAACTCTTAGGCAGATTAGTTTAGCAGTCTGTATAATTTGATTTGTAATTTGACTTGATTGGATTTGTGAAAACTTGGCCATGATGTAAGCATTTCTTGGCTTAACCCTCATACTGAAGGATTTCCAAAATTTTGTGTGTGTAACTCTTAGGATATGGATGATAACCAAAAAGTGACAATCAAAAATGGAATTCATTATGGCTTTAAAATGTCTCTCCAAAATGATGGTTTCTTCACTAATTTTTAGACAGAATAATCTGATTGGATTCCTGCTTATAAACAAAACAAAAAGCTTTGTCTTTACTTTTCACTAGACTCTAAGTCTTTCTCCCTTCCAAGACGTTGCTCTCCAGAAGGAGCCTCTCCTAGGAGCTTGAAGTAAGAATATAATACATTTGTCTGTGATATGTTGCTTTGTGCCAGGTGTTGCTGTTCTTCTCTTTGTTTTGAAACAGAGTGGACTCTCTGTCTATAAATCTTGCTCAAATGCAGAGAATATATATGCTCATTTAGGAGGCTTAAATTCATTCTTGTGAAAATTAGTGCTTGGTATCTACAAGGGTTTGGTCCCAGAAACCAGTACAGATAACTAAAATGCAGCTACTGGAGACAAGCCCCAGCCACCAGATATGAATTCTTTGAGGTCCCCGCCTTCAAGGAGCAGATCTGTCCCCTGCTTTGGCCTGCAGTACTCCTGCTGGAGAATGCAAATATAGTACTGTATGTAGCATGCTACATCTATTGTGTATGCTTTGTGCATTGTATTCTCGAAGGCGTTCATGGCCGGAATCACTAGGATGTTGTGTGGTTTTCAGGCTGTATGGCTATGTTCTAGCAGCATTTTCTCCTGAAGTTTTGCCTGCATCAGTGGCTGTATCTTCAGGGGATCCTGCATCTTCAGAGGAGCCACAGATGCATGCAAAATATCAGGAGGAAATGCTGCTAGAACATGGCTATACAGCCCAGAAACTACACAACACCTCCCTTTGTGTATTGTGTTATGTACAGGACTATGGTTCGAATCCACATTTGGTTGAATCCACAGATCCCTCATCCACAGATACAGTGGGCATTCTGCAGTATGCTTGTAGCAGGTTAATTTGTAAAAACACATTACAACTCCCTAGTCAGCTGGTATAAGTATCTTCTTGGTAAATATTATTCAGAAACTTCCAAGAGGGAATATACGATCTTTTAAGTTGAATGAATGTTCCTTGTTGTTCTTTCCTTCAGCTCTGGATCTTCTGAAACCCAAGAAGAAGAGGATTCCTGGCAGCCAGGTAAGATTGTTTCCACTAAAGTTACTATTCAGTTGTAGCTGGGATTCTACATAATCTCATGAGTGCACGAAGGAAACACCTGTACGTATTGTAGGGAAGCTGCTTTGTTGATAGTTGTCAGAATTGCCCCATTTTCTTGCTGGACAAATGCCCCCTTTGATTCTTTCATCATGTACATGAGTGCTGTTTGAATTTTAGTCATGAATCCATGATATTACCAGTGTCTAGAAGTGGCATAGCTCCTTTCATAGTAATTTAAAAAGTTTTTTGGTATGGTTGTCTGTGTTGAGGCCAAGCATTCTCCTGTTTCACAATTTGATTGTAGGCAGGCATGTAGCCAGGGGGGGGGCTAAGGGGGCTTCAGCCCCCCCCCGAAATTCTCAGGGTGGTCCGCGAAAAGGCCTTACTGGTACATTATTTCAACTGTTATGTTTATTCATATCATGATCTGATCACCATGCTCATTATATCCCACATTCATGGGGTTATTAGGATAACAATACAAAAGGTTTGCTAGGGTAGACCCTCTTTCACCCAGTCTCAGCCCCCCAAACCAAACTCAGCCCCGAATCAAAATCCTGGCTACGGCCCTGATTGTAGGGATGCCCATCTAGCCCTTTATGAACTAGATCAGGGGTGCTCACACCTTTTCAGCATACGAGCTACTTATAAAACAACCAAGTCAAAATGATCTACCTACCCACTACAAAAATGTGAAACATATAACACAATATCTACTTTGAACTGGGTTTTCTGAGTCCACACTGCCATATAATCTGATTCAAAGCAGATAACATGAGATTTTATTCAACTGTGTGGAAAGGACCTCAGATAACCCAGGGCCGGCAGCACTTGGGCGTTGTCAGGAGCCTGCGGGGTGGGACTGAGCCTTCCTCTTGCCCTGCCTACGATCTACCAAGACGCCCTACGTGATCTACCAGTAGATCACGATCTACCTAATGAGCACCCCTGAACTAGATCAATGACTATTCAGACTAAAGCTCTATCTTTCCCAGCATCTTGGGTGGTCAACAAGATGCCTGTAAGGAAGTCCAATAACTCATTATCTTCTGTTGGTTCTCAAGCAACTATGGCTGGGCTTCCAATATGGCAAAGTGAGTGATAGAGCTATCTAACCCAAAATCACTCACTGTGAGGAGTCTACAAAGTCAAGCACTGGAAACTGCATATGTTTTCCAAGAGCATCTGGCTGGCCCACATTTCAGGTTTAGATCGTTCTATGGAGAAGAGCATTAGTTGCTTTGTATGGCTGGCATTACTTTCTACAGAAGATGGGCAACAGTGACAAGAAAAACTTGACAAGGAGAGAAAGTGGGTTGCTGTGAGTTCCAGAAGCATTCTCTCCTGACGTTGCACCCACATCTATGGCAGGCATCCTCAAAGGTTGTGAGGTCTGTTGGAAACTGGGCAAGTGAGGTTTATATATATATCTGTGGAATGTCCAGGGTGGGAGAAAGAAAACTTGTCTGCTTGAGGAAAGTGTGAATGTTACAATTGGCCACCTTGATTAGCATTTAATGGCATTGTAGCTTCAAAGCCTGGCTGATTGCTGCCTGGGGATCCTTTGTTGGGAGGTGTGAGCTGGCCCCGATTGATTCTTGTATGGAATTTCCCAGGGTTTTTTTAGTGTTGCTCTTTATTTGCTGTCCTAATTTTAGAGTTTTTTAAAAAATCTGGTTGCCAGATTTTGTTCATTTTCATGGTTTCCTCCTTTCTGTTGAAAGGAGAGAAAAGTTAAACAAGAAGAGAGAGGTGGGGTGGAGGGAAAGGAAGACTTAAATAGTTAAAAGAAGACAGCAAGTGAGGCATGAAGGGGAGAAGAGCCTATGAGGCAAGAAGAGAATAGCCTGTAGGTGTGGTAGGGGAGAAGTAGTGATTATGGGCAGTGTCTCCTGCCTTAAAGAGTGGTAGAGGTTTCCTGCTGCTGTCAGCAACTAGCTAACAGTCTTTGGTCTTAGAGCCTTCAACATAAATGATATTTTCCATGTATTTGGTTTTTTTTAAGCCTAGTAAGTGGGTAGACATAATCATTTAGTGAACTCTATGACTTAACTACACATAACGTAAAGAATTATTTATCACCTCCACCAAAGCCTCTTGAGAAGCGAATGGGTCTTAGTGGCTCATCTAATACCAAAGCACCCTGAAATACTTGGCATTACAACAAGGATAGTTCACGCAGTATATATTTTGCTGGGGAAATCCATTTACTTGTGTGTCTCCATCCAGTCATGCATAATAAGCATTGCACCTAAGCTGAAAGGGAACAGGAAACGTGAGACAGGAATGGATGCAAATAATGTAATCATCGCTACTGATCAAAGCCTTCCAACATCTCGACCCTGCAATCCCTGAATTTGCCACTATAACTTTGTTCATGGGCATTTGCTCCAGTTTTTGGTTGCCTTTTTCTATTCTTTGAACTCTATATTTGTAAATCAAGTGGGGTTTTTTTTATCTGACTGTCCTGTTTCTCAAAGCACTGGCAGTGATGTAACTCTCATGGGGAAAGAGAGAGCCTTTTGAAGGTGAACCCGTGATGCTTAAGACAGGGAGGAGCAGGCTGTGAAAATTTTCAAACACAGCTATTCCTTCTGAAGGTGACGTTTGGTGCGGATTAAGGAGAAATTTTTGACTACTATTTTTAAAAATTGATACTATTCATCAATTTTCCTTGGCAATGATGGGGGAATTTATACACTGGGAGATTAATGTATTGGAAGATCATTTCCTACAGTAAAAGTGTGATCACATTATCATTTCAAGGGAGTAGGCTAATAAGGGATCACAATAGAGAACGGAAAGTTTGTAGTTCTTTTGTGTGGTTGTGTATAGTTTTCTTTGTTCTATTTTTTAAATAGTCATTTAGTAATTGAGTTGTAGCAGACAGTATGTAGTTGTGTGGTTTTGGTAGTTTTATACATCTGAAAATCTCATTTATGTTTTATTTAGGCTTTATGTTTTATTTAGTGTACCTTAGAATCAGTGAAATATTGTACTTGTATGAATCCTAAAAAGACCAGTATCCACTAATTGCAGTGATGCAAATGTATCTAAACACATAGAAGCTCAATGTATACATACAAATATAAATGTCAGTAAAACATAGGATTGTTACATTCACATTTAACTGAAATAATTTGATCTTTTCTCAAAAGATGAAAAAATGCTTCACCTGTGTGGAAATAGTACTTGTGTCTTTACTACAGATGAGTAGACTCCAAATCCTTGCACAGTAAATGACCCCTTTTCTTTATTACACAAGAGTAGACTCCAACATTCAACCGGTTTCGACTCACAGGAGTCTTCATCAGGTAGTTGGGTCTATAAACAATACATGTTATTCATACACACATATAGTTTGTGAACTGGAAACATCAAGCTTATAAGTGTATGTGCATACACATACTACTTACTCATTTATCAAAAAAAACCTCAATAGTTGAGGCAAATGGTCTACTGACAGTGCTCTTGAAAAGTGGATCCTGAAGGGATCATACACAATGGCTGAAGATAGTACTACATAGTTGCATGAATCACAAACCATTCATAACAAAGATACACATATAATATAGAAAACATATATAATGTATCAATCCTCTCATCTCACAATGAGTGGCATGCTTCACTATATGGCTGGGATTTTGTAGGCTATCATTTTCTCAGTTTTGTAGAGCATTGCCCATCCCTTTTTTCTTGTCCCCTGAAAACATCCACAATGTTATCTGATATTTATTTGTATTGCAGCTGCTTTGAAAGAACAGGAGGCACCTTTTGAGCCAAATCAATGTACAAGAGAGAATCACTGGTCTTCCCCCCACTCACCTGGGTCGTTAGATGATGTCCCACCACCCTTGCCAAAAAGGGGGTACTCAGTGAGTTCTTTGTATATTTCCCAACTAAGTGCTTCTGAAACAGGTGTGATTTTCCATTTCTGCTTCTTAGACTGAGGACTTGAGGGTCTTTGCCACTTTCCCTTTTAAGTTTCTTACAAAACAGAAAACAGGTAGAAAACAGGCACAGTCTTTAGGTTGCACCAGGTTATATGTTCTTATTTCAATACATATTTTAATATTATATGCATATGTAGGTGAGTTGGGTAACTGAAATTTGTCTGGTCTGCAAAATTGCCTTTCTATGTTTGTTTTTGTGCCACGTTCACAAAAACCTCATCACAAAGAGCTGATTTTGGCAGCATGCACCTGCTCTGTCCTACTTCACCCACGGAGCCCGCCGGATCTCATCAAATGATGCTAGTGGGAATCCATGAAATTGGATGGAATTGGCACATGCTGCCACTGCGGCAACACATGACACTTCCTGTGTTGCCATTAGAATCAATGGAAAGAAAGCTGCATGCGCCATATACACTCCACGCACACTCCATGCTTTCCCCCCATGGGATTGTCCTCAGCTGGAGCCAAGCAATGTGGGGTGTGGGGCACCAGGTTCCCCATACCCTACTACAATGCGCAACATTCTTGGTGGCCGTGTGACAAGGTCATAAGAATGGTTATACTAGAACACAAGTTGCCTTTGTCCTCAGGATGAAAATTAAACATTTAAAACATGGAGCAGTTTCTGAAGAATGTGAGGCTCACTGTGTACTAATTACAACTTTTTGAAGTCGCTTAAACAGGGAAAAGTGTGCCTTAGAATCAGAGAAATATGGTACTTATATGAATCGTATGAATCATCCCACAATGTGAGGTCTGCTACAGTATCTGGCTGGGATTGTGTACATTAGTTGCCTTAAAAATGCTACTTTGATAGACTAGGTGTAACCAAACCACAAAAATTAAAGTACTCCTCCATTTCTTTTATTAAGATACTAGTTTGGGGACCTGTCAGTGCCTGGGTTATTTGAGGAAGGCATTGTTTGTCTGTGCTCCAAATTTAGTCTAGATCCAATGTCAGCTGGGTTCAGTGAGTTTGGATGAACTACAACTCCCATATGCAAGTCCCATCATCCATGGTCCATCCTCCTCCAAATCACACCAGGATGAAGAGTGGGTCATGGTCACTCTTTATGCCAAGTTTGGTCTTGATCTGTCATTGGTGTGGGTTGCAGTGGTCTCAGGAAGTGAGTGAAAAGTACTGCAAATCCCGTCATCCCTGGTCATAGGGGTTAAATGTGCCAAGTTTGGTCCAGGTCAATCATCCGTGCGGGTCGTAGTGGCCTGTGGAAGTGAGAGCCTATCAGAAAGCTGCCACATACACACATTCATACACACATACATACCCACATACATACATACAATGCAAACATTAACTTTCATTATATATATATATATATATAGATAGATAGATAGATAATCATGCCATTAATTAAACACTCTTTTCATTTCTGAATAGTTCCTTCTTGCTTAGACTTATACTTGTGTGAGGAACAAGTATTTCCATTATCTTTGTCTGCAAGCTTGGCACTGAATTGTGCTACTTATATTTCAGACTAAATCCTATCTACGTCGAGTGAAAGCCCTTTTTGACTGTCAAGCTGATCATGAAGATGAGTTAACCTTCCAGGCTGGAGAGATCATTCTAGTAGATGGGGAGGAGGATTCCAATTGGTGGGTAAGTGGTCATCAGAGCTTCCTCCTGGGTGAAGAGTTTCTTACCTCTGTGCCAAACCTTATCCTATAGCACAAGGCCAGCTTTGCTTTTGTGCAGCCCCCATCAAAGAGCTCTGTACTGGGGACCCTCTTCTGACAGTGGACCCATTCTTTGTCAGAGTAAGTTCCATGGCAACAGCCTTGGATCACAGTAGCCAGCAATCTAAATACTGGGTGTCTAGTACTATTTTGCTGGCACTATAAGGAGCCCCCTCGGTGGTGAAATGGGTTAAACCTTTGTGCTGGCAGGACTGCTGACAGACAGGTCAGAGGTTCAAATCCAGGGAGAGCGGGTTGAGCTCCCTCTGTCAGCTCCAGCTCCCCATGTAGGGACATGTGGGAAGCCTTCCACAAGGATCAAACATCCAGGTATCCCCTGGGCTACGTCCTTACAGACAGCCAATTTCCTCACACCAGAAGCGACTTGCTATTTCTCAAGTCTCTCCTGACACGAAAAGAAAACTATGAGAAAATAAATAATAGCAACTAAGTCTAGCTAATTGACACTTTTCAGAGCACTCGCCAGCAAATAAGTGCATTAGCTTTTATGTTTATGTATTGTTTATTTTATGGTTAGCACTGGTTGTGCTTCTGTGAGCCTCCCCAAGTACCTTCGGGGTGATGGGATATAAATAATAACATATATAATTAACGGGAGGGTGAATATAATACATTGATTTTGCCGTGGCAGTGGGACCACTGCAGCTGCTGGAAAATGTGGTTGCACCCATACATTTGGAGAATAAGAGGATCAGAAATATAGTCATTCTGCACTTCTGTAGGACTTGTCATCATTGTGGACTACTTTCTTTATTTTCTCTTTCTGTTCAAATGGTCTTATTTTCCATTGCTATTTTTTTGTTCGTTTATTTTTTGCAGTGTGGCGCAATTGAAGGGCAGTCTCACAGGAAAGGTGTCTTCCCAGCATCATTTGTTTACATACTGCATGAATAGAAGACAGAGAAGACAAAAAAAGCATGCATAGAATTAAGAGAGCTTCCTGTTGTTGAGAGCAGGCATTGAGACTTCTGCAATTAATCCTTCACACACATACAGCTCTTCAGTTTACGGCCTGTAGGATGGTGTAGTGGGACAGGAACTAGGTTAATTCATGCTGAAATGTTGTTGCAAGGTGCAGTCTACTTCACATTCAAATAATTGGTCAAATATCCACTGATCTGAATAGAAGAGGATTGTACCCAAAATGTATTGGATACTATATTGATGAATTCACTGTTGTTCTTCACCTACAGTTTCTCATGCCATGACGTGCATATAAATATTACATGTACACCAACAGAACCTAACACATATTGGGGTGTTTCTCATCCAGGTTTGATCTAGTTGTTGAAGTGATCAGTGATCCAGGTGGAAATACCCCCTTCATTGGAATTATTTTATGTGACGTACTCAAGGTAGCAGGGTATTGCATCACAGTCACACACAAATAAATCTGGACACTTATGACGTGGAGTAAGATAATCTTGTATGGGAAGCTGGGGCCCTATGACGTTACTCCTTTCACTGCACAGGAAGATGGGTTAAGGTCCCCTGTATACAAGCAGTGCAACATTTTCACTTAGAAATACGAGAGCAGAAGGATCTAGAAGGCTGTGATTTTGACCTGCCTACTGTAAACATGGATCACCAACATGTTCCATCATGTTCTAGGCCAGAGGAAGAAAAGGAATGAAACAAGGCACACAATAAGATAGTACTTGTTGATCCTGTAGTTCCTAGTGGCAGAGATGAGTGAGAACATACAAAATACATAGGAATATATAGCACCTCATCTGTTCCCTTCCCTGTATTCATAAGCAATCTGATTTATAGCACCCTCACAATCCCTAAAGCAAAATCCCACCCCTTGTCTTTGCACCTCTGTCTACTTCATGCATCATCCTAGTTCTAATTAGGTATTTTCTTATTTTCTGAAAGGGAATCCACCTTTGTTGGGAAAGGAGACTTCTGCAATCGGAAACTGGGGTGAAACATGCAGTTCAAATATAAAGAGAGGGGAAATCCCATATAATCTATTTCTTTCTTTCTTTACAGCATATGTAGTTCTGTAATAATTATTTGTTTTGGTATAGCTGATATAGACAGCTGATATACATACATACAACCACATTTTTCACCTGGATTGTATGACAACTACTTTGTTTTGTCCTAGACACTACAGGGCAATTATTATACTAGTTTCTAGTTATACTAGTCAAGCCCCTCTACTTTCTGTGATTTTATTATGTATAGTACTTGAACAGAAGTAAGACCTTAACAAAGCTTTGTCCAATAATATTTTACATTTATCTAGAACTACCAGGAATACCCTGTGTGCAGTTGTCACCTTTGCATTGCATGGGTTGCTCATAATCAGCGGTGACTGGCCAAATCCTCAAATGTTTCTGCCTTTTCCATAAATAAACATTCTGTAATCTGAAATTATATGCTATTTGTTTTTATATCACATTTCTTGATCTCGTTCATCCAAAAAAAAGTGTTTTGGGCCTTATTTGAATGAAAATGCCCCCCTAAATCAATGCAATTCTTATAGAAGTATGTTAAAAGGCTACTATTTTGTTTGGGGTTTCCCCCCCTTTTTCCATATATCTGGAAGCATCTCTGGTCTTTTTCCCTCCAGATAAATATGTGTCTTGTTTTACATTCTGTTTTACTCTTCGATGATTCAAAGCTCTGATTACCAATGAATTTTGACAGAAACACACCTTTCCTATGGTATGTGAAATCTAGATTAGATGGATTTGGGTTTGTGAAGCTGGGAAGCTGTTTTTGGTGTATAATGGGAAATCAGGGGGCATAGACTTTGGGTTTATTTTGGATACTTCTACCCAGGGCCGTAACCAGGATTTTGATTCGGGGAGGGCTGAGTTTGATTCAGGAGGGACTGAGTCTGACTACCCTACCAAACCTTTTGTATGGTTATCCCAATAACCCCATGAATGTGGGATATAATGAGCATGGTGATCAGATCATGATATGAATAAACATAACAGTTTAAATAATGTACCAGTAAGGCCTTCCCGCAGACCACCCTGAGAATTTCGGGGGGGGGGGGGGCTGAAGCCTCCTAAGCCCCCCCCCCCCCCGGCTACATGCCTGCTTCTACCTTTTTTTGGTCTAAATCAGGCATAGGCAAACTTCTACACATAAATACAGGCATTCCCCAAGTTATGAACAAGATAGGTTCTGTAGTCAGTTGGAACAGGTACATTTTAAGTTTAACTCCAGCCAATACATTAGCATTGGATAGCATAGGGAAGGGTTAGCACCACTGTGGTGTTTGCTTTGCTCTCTGGACCTCTGTTCAGAAGATTTCACCTCACTTTCTGTCCCTGTGACAATTGGCTTTTGGAAAGAAATGGTTTGTTGTGGAAGCAAGGATTGGAGAGAAAGCATCAGTGGAGACGTATTTTCTGGAGTGAATATCATAGAACCATAGAATCACAGAGTTGGAAGAGACCTCCTGAGCCATCCAGTCCAACCCCCTGCCAAGAAGCAGGAAAATCACATTAAAAGCACATCCAACAGATGGCCATCCAGCCTCTGTTTAAAAGCATCCAAAGAAGGACCCTCCACCACACTTCAGGGCAGAGAGTTCCACTGCTGAACAGCTCTCGCAGTCAGGAAGTTCATCCTAATGTTCAGGTGGAATCAGGTGGAACTACTACCTGTAGTTTGAAGCCATTCTCCATGTCCTAGTCTCCAGGGCAGCAGAAAACAACCTCCTCCCTATGACTTCCCTTCATATATTTATACATGGCAATCATATCTCCTCTCAGCCTTCTCTTCTGCAGACTAAACATGCTCAGCTCTTTAAGCCGCTCCTCATAGGGCTTGTTTTCCAGACCCTTGATCATTTTAGTCTCCTTCCACTGGACACATTCCAGCTTGTGAACATCTCCCTTCAATTGCAGTGCCCAGAATTGGACAGTATTCCAGGTGTGGTCTGATTAAGATATTTAGAATACAGGGGTAGCATTCCCTTCCTTTCCCCTTCCTAGGAGTAGATTTCTCTCACTTCCTGTTATCTCACCCCTGTTCTTACCTACGAGTCAATCAATCACAGACCAGCACAAAGCGGGCACAAGCGCCCTAAGAGGAGAAGGACAACTCCCCAGTAAACAGTTATTTAAAATCAGACTAGAAATCAGTATAAAAATATATTTTAAAAGACAGGATATTGTTGCCTTACGGTGTCAATCATCACCCGTCTGATATTAAGGGCAGCAGCACAGAACTTAGCAACACTAAGTCATTGCAGTGCTAGAGTCCGAAAGCAGCAGGGTGGATAACATCTTTCATTGCGCCCCGGGTACTTTAAAAGCCATGGTCCAATGAGATTGGATCTAAGATCTCTGTAGAACATGCATTGAAGAAGCACGTGCTCAGTTGTTTCCACATCACCAGACCCACAGGGGCATAGTCTCTGCTTGAAGGGGGTCTTCTGATACCTCCCCTCCAATACAGCCGATGGGAGGGCATGGCATCTTGCCAGGGTAAAAGCCCTTCGGTGTTTGGGCACCTCCAGGTCTGTTAGGTATGCCATGGGGGCAGTGAGGTATCTAGTGGCTTCACTAACAATGAAGGCTGGGGAACAGGCTAGGTCGGATTGGTGCTCTATGTCCAGGATCCGTTGCTTAATGAGATCCTTGGCTTGGTCCCATCTCATGCTTAGCAATTGTCCTTGGGAGAAACCTAGCGTTGTGATCTTTGCTGCTACTGTTTTAATCCATGTGGACTGGAAGTCGTCTCTCATGATGAGGGGGCAAGACCACATGGGGAGAAGCATAGGTGTAGCCAGTAATTGAGAATAGCTGTCCATATTCTCGCTTCCACTTTCACGAAGCCTGTCTCCAATCGCAGGGTAGCGTTAGGGACACACCTGGGAGCCTGTAGAGCCGCTCTTAGGAATTTCGATTGGACATGCTCTAGTGGGGCATAATTTGAGAAGGGTCCAAGCTGGGCTCCATACAGCATTTGTGCGACTGATTTTGCTTCAAAAAGTTTAAGAGCCGCCGGTATAAAGTGACCTCCTCCCATCCTGAGATATCTTAGGATACTTACCTACGAGTCATTTGTAAGTTGGATGTTTGTAACTCGGGGACTGCCTGTGTGGTATTGTATCATTTGAGATTTATTTTAACACTTTTTTATGTTCAATAATCCTTGTTAGCAAAATAGAATCCCAGCCATGATGCCCTTCAGATGCTTGTGACTCGAAGCCCATGACATCTCATTGGCAATGTTGCTTGTGGATTATGGGAGCTGAAACCCGAAACATCAATGAGCAGGCACCAGGCTAGGGAGGGCTACTGGAGAATGTGAACAGTACATTGCTGAAATTAATGCACAGATTATGTGAATTGCATTTAAAAGTTTAATTGGTGCATTTGTTGTGCCATATTTCAGAGCAAGTCACTTCATTTTTTTTAAAGCAAGGACCTCAACACACTAGAGAATGGATCCACTTTAAATCCGGTTGCTGCCTCCAGGACTTAATGGAACCCATTGTTTATGAGATTGTACATTTTCACCATTTCTCCCTCTCAACCTTTCAGAACCGCCTACCAATCTTCTGGAGGCTCCCATAGAGGTCTCAAGGGGAAATAGGAGAAAATTGTCTCCTTTGGAATGGCCAAGCTGTCAGAGCAAAATTATTCTTTAGGGAAGTCTAGTATAAATTCATATTAAACGATGCGGCTAAAAATAAAACAATTAATATAGCAGAATCCCAATTCACAGTTGTTCCTGGCAAATTGACTGCGCACCTAGACTGCATCCCACGCTCCTCAGCAGCATTATATTTCAGAAGAAGAACAGTAATGGTCGGAAGGAGATAGAAGTTCAATGTCTTTGATCTTTCACCGAGAATCCCCAAAGACGTCTAAGGGACTCTGCCGTTCTTCTCAACAGAGTGGGTCTCTTTAGCTTGGAGAAAAGAAAGCAGGGAAAGGGCACGACATTTAAATATTTGAAATGATGTTACATTGACGAGGGAGCATGCTTGCTTTTCTGCTGGAGATTAGGACAAGGAGTAGTGGAATCAAATTGCAGGGGAAAGAAAAATAGGGAGAACTTTCTGATGGTAAGAGTTGTTTGGCAGTGGAATATGCTTCCCAGGAGTGTGGTGGAATCTCCTTGTCTGTAGGTTTTTGAAAAGAAGCTGTCGGGTGTGCTTTGATTAGTATTCCTGCATTGAAGGTGGGTGGACTGGATGGTCTTTCTGAACAAGCTGGAATGTGTCCAGAGGAGGGTGACTAAAAATGATCAAGAGCCTGGAGAATAAGCCCTATGAGGAGCGGCTTAAAGAGCTGGGCATGTTTAGTCTGAAGAAGAGAAGGCTGAGAGGAGACATGATAGCCATATGTGAGAGGAAGTCATAGAGAGGAGGAAGCAAGCTTGTTTTCTGCTGCCCTGGAGACTAGGATGCATAACAATGTCTTCAAACTACAGGAAAGGAGATTTCACGTGAATATGTGGAAGAACTTCCTAACTGTAGGAGCTGTTCAGCAGTGGAACTCTCTACCCGAAAGTATGGTGGAGGGTCCTTCTTTGGATGCTTTTAAACAGAGGCTGGATGGCCATCTGTCGAGGGTACTTTGAATGTGATTTTCCTGCTTCTTGGCAGAGGGTTGGACTGGATGGCCCATGAGGTCTCTTCCAATTCTATGATTCTATGACTCTTCCAACGCTATAATTGACAAGAGGCTGTGGTCCAATTACGTACATTTAGGATCTGGGCTTATCGTCTTGTGGAGATGACCTTTTTAAGATGGAAATGTGCATTAGTTCACTTGCTTCAAAATGTAATACGCTCCTTTCTGCTGATTCTCTTGAGTGGGACCTTGGAGTCCTGCCCAGATGGCACCAAGATGCCAATTCTCCTTACTGTAACTGGAGAAGGGAGCATGCAAAGCCAACTGCCTTCTTAATCACATACCATCTGCTTGGTGTGTCACATCTGTAAATACATACAGGAAGCCACTGCTGACTAAGCTGCAGAAAGCGTATTCCTTTCTATATCTGAAACAAAGCCGTTTGGTTTTAAAACACCTGACCTCAAGCTGACTTTTCTGTGGTTGGTGTTGCTTTGTTAACTTCCCATTTGTTTTGCAACACGTCTATTCAAAATGAGGGTGTCAAGATAAGCAACTTTCGGCTCACACCCCTGAGAGGATTATTCCTTCAGAAGACTGTGCTCCACCAAAGAAGGATACCCGATTCACAAAGGAAGAGAACTATAGTTTGCCTGTCTTTTCAACTCAGAAAATGCCAGCTTGTTTATCTGCATAAGGTAAGCACCTGTGGGCAATGTTATGGGGAGGGTCTGTGACTATTGGTGCTGGTGCAGTTCAAGTCTTCTAATTTGCACATCTGTCCATGGTTCTCCACAACCTCCCTTCATAAATGTTTTGGGCTAATCCTGCTCTGATGTGGATTTCTAGGCTAATACAAATGCCATTTTTGGTCTCCGAGCAATGATGTTTATGTAACTTGGTGATAGGCTACCCCCATTCCCTATTTGTTCTTCAAATATATGTGAATGTTATAAATGTTGAAGTAAAGCTTTAGAAATAAAATATATGCTTCCGCCGAGAAAGTGTGCGCTCTAGGCCAGCATTTCTCAACCTGGGGGCGGGGATCACGAGAGGGTGTCAGAGGGGTTGCCAAAGTCCATCAGAACAGTATTTTCTGTTGGTCATAAGGGTTCTGAGTGGGAAGTTTGGTCCAATTCTATCATTGGTGGGATTCACAATGCTCTGATTGTAGGTGAACTATAAATCCCAGCAACCACAACTCATAAATGTCAAGGTCTCTTTTCCCTAAAGTCCACCAGTGTTCATATTTGGGCATATTGAGTATTCATGTTAAGTGTGGTCCATATTCATCACCGTTTGAGTTTACAGTGCTCTCTGGATGTAGGTAAATTACAACTCCAAAACTCAAGGTCAGTGTCCATCTACCCTTCCAGTATTTTCTGTTAATCATAGGAGTTCTGTGTGCCAAGTTTGATTCAATTCCATCATTGGAGGAGTTCAGAATGCTCTTTGATTATAGGTGAACTATAAATCCTAGCAACTACAACTCCCAAGTGACAAAATCGATCCCCCCACAACTCCGCCAGTATTCAAATTTGGGCATATCGGGTATTTGTGCCAAATTTGGTCCAGTGAATGAAAATACATCCGGCTTATCAGATCTTTACATTAGAATTCATAACAGTAGCAAAATTACAGTTATGAAGTAGCAACAAAAATAATTTTATGGTTGGGGTTCACAACATGAAGAACTGTATTAAGGGGTCGTGGCATTAGGAAGGTTGAGAAACACTGTTCTAGGCCAACTTGGGAAAAAGAGCCAATAATGCAAGTTTCGTGTTTCTTATCCCACAGTTATCAACTCCTCCCTTTACGTTGGCACTTGACAAAAGATGCCTGAAACTTCCTCTTGCCACACCACATTTTCCCCTGCATTTTTCCATAATTTCGTTTGGTCATGATATGGAATTGTGGTTCCATAGAGGTGCCTTTGATAGGTGTAGAGTGATAAGTACTTTGTATGTGTATTTACTGCTTGAAATACATTTTAGCTGTATTGTATCATTCAGAAAGTCAGTGTGGTGTCATAGCTTTGAGTGTTGGACTATAACTCTGAGGAACCAGGGTTCAAATATCCACTCAGACATGGAAACACACCAGGTGACTGACTGGGTAGCAGTCAGTGAGTCTCATGGTCTCGGAGGAAGGCAATGGTAAATTCCTTCTAAATAAACCTTACCCAGAAAACCCTCTGATTGGTTCATCTAAGACTTGCTATAGTCTAGGCATGGGCAAGCTTTGGCCCTCCAGGTGTTTTGAACTCTAACTCCCACAATTCCTAACAACCTCAGGCCCCTTCATTTTCCTCCTCAGCCGCTTAAGTGGCATTGACTGCTTCCCAGTCAGTCACCTAGTGGGTTTCCATGTCTGAGTAGACATTTGAACCATGATTTCCTAGAGTGATAGTCCAATACTAAAAACTATGACACCACACTGGCTTTCAAAATGATACAATACCACTAAAATGAAGGGGCCTGAGGCTGTTAGGAATTGTAGCAATTGATATCCAACACACTTGGAGAGCCAAACTTTGCCCATGCCTGCTATAGACCAAAAATGACTAGAAGAAACACAACAATAATTGTGTCATTCTGATTTGCTATCAGATTGCAGGAACCAAAGATAGTAAGGTAAGCTTCCTGAAATCTTCAGGTAGCCTATGCGGTTCTATCAAATCAGTGAAAGGCCCACTTGGTCTCCTTTACCATTAATTTACTAATCCTCTGTGGTGCATTTGGCCAATTTTTACCAGTTACGTTGATGGAGTAAAAATTGGTCCAAGTAGAAGATGACTTTGCAGTAATTATAAGTAGATGAGGGTTAACCCTTTCCTCCACTGAATGTAATTCTGGGGAATATCCTTAATCCCAAATTGGTATTTGTTATGGAATGATCAATGTCTTGGGGGCAGAAATCCATATCCTCATTCAGCAAGGAAAGCCCCAAATAAAGAAGTGTTTGTCATTTGGGGGGAAAAATGTGGTTATAGTGACTTTCCCAGCAGACAGTGAGTAAGAGCTCACTCATGGCCTAAACCAGTGGTTTTCAACCTGTGAGTCACCAGATGTTTTGGCCTTCAACTCCTAAAAATCCCAACAGATGGTAAACTGGGTGGGATTTCTGGGAGTTGTAGGCCGAAATACCTAGGGACCCACGGGTTGAGAACCACTGGCCTAGACTTGGGCCTGGGCTCAGGTGTTTTGGACTCCAACTCCCACAATCCTCTGTGGTGGCTGTTAGGAATTGTGGGAGTTGGAGTCCAAAACACCTGGAGGGGCCAAGTTTGCCCAGGTCTGCTCTATACTCTCAGAAGGAGAGGAGTTTCACTTGCAACCAAACATGGAGGCTGAATGTAAGACCCTAAGAAAAGCCATACTAAATTGGACAAAAGGTTTATCTAACCCTGCAGTCTGTTCCTACACGAGCCGATTAGATGTTTATGCGGGAACCCATAAAACCCATATAAGACTTTTCCTGCATTTGTTACCCAGAAACTGCTATGCAGAGGATGCCAATAGGTGGAGAAAGTTGGTTTGGATGATGGGATGGAAGCCCTTTGTGGATAGAAGAAGGCTGGCCCTACCATTAGGCAGAAGGAGGTAGCTGCCCTGAGAAGCAGATGCCAGGGATTATGTGGGTGGCAGGAAGGTATTGGGAGAGAACTCTATGCGGTCCTGCGGCTTGCCCAGAGTCCAAGTCTCAGCTTGCTTGCATCTTTATGTGCGGCGGAGATGCTGCCCTCTTTGCAGTGTTGCCATAAGGCTTCATCTGCCGGCATGAGGGGGTGGGGACGCGGCACACCATCTTCGCCGCAGGCAGCAAAGTGTCTTGAGCCAGTCCTGCCTGGGCAGCAGCAAAGGAGGAACAGCTGTGATTTTCCTCCCTTCTCCAAGGTATGTTTGCCGAGAGACTGCTAATGAATGGGAAACAGTTCTTAATCTGTCAGCCCTCCCTTGCCTCCTGCTTAAACCATCTGCCCCACTTGCCGACTGGAATTGAGCACAGCACAGGCTCCTTTCTCTCTGTCCAGGGAGACGAACTGATGGCCCTCCTGCCAAAGCTCCATATACCCTCTGCCTCTTTCCCTTCATCTTCATGCCTTTTCTTTTCCTTCTGTTTGCCTCTCTCTTTTCTGCGTACCTTTTCTTTCTCTTCCTTCTGTGACAGCTGCAGCTCACGCTGGTGCATGTTTAATAAATCCTGCTGAAATCAATGGAGTCAACTTGCAGCTAAGGGCACACAGAGTAGTTCTTTCGCATTTCTCTAAATGTATTATTTTCCCCTTACATCCTTGCTTTCCTTTCTCTCTTAATTTGCTCTTTCCTCCTGCTCATATATTTATCTTTTTTCTTTACCGTTTCCTTCTAATTTTGTGTTTTGTGTTTCTTTAATAGCATATTTTCCCTTTTTTTTAGATGTGAGAAATCAAAAGAAATCTGATGTTAAAAAACCAGAAGTTAGCCTTCTTGAGTTTTATAGGATTGGCTCCCAGGTAAATGTATATAGGATAAGAAAGTAATTGGGTTGCTGTAAAAAAAATTGGGCTGTATGGCCATGTTCCAGAAGCATTTTCTCCTGACGTTTTGCCTGCATCTATGGCAGGCATCCTCAGAGATTGTGAGACCAGTTTGTGAGGAGAGAATGCTTCTGGAACATGGCCATACAGCCTGAAAAACCTACAGCAACCCAGTGATTCCGGCCATGAAAGCCTTCGACAGCACAAGGAAGTACCGTATTTTCTGGCATATAAGACTACTTTTTAACCCAATAAAATCATCTCAAAAGTCAGGGGTCGTCTTATACACAGGAGTCGTCTTTACACGGGAGTTGACTTATACACCAGAAGTCATCTTATACGCTGGGAGTCATCTTATAGAGCGGGTGCTGAAACTTCCAATCTGGATTGGAGAATCTGTGGCTGCCGCATATGGTGGGGGAGAGCTCAAAAATGGCAGTGTCCGTGTCCCTTCTATATGCAGCAATTGTATGAAAGCATTAAGAGTGACGCTGTACAAGTACGATATTAAAAAATCCATTCATCAGGATTCGTGGACTTAATGTGGTCCCGATGGTGAGGTGAAGGGGCGCCTCACCGGGAAGGTGTAAGTGAAGGGCAGAGCAAGCTGCAGGTGCCCGGGATGCCCGGGGTATGGAAAAAAGGGATAGAGTGGCTCTGGGCCCAGAAAAACATGCCTCTTTTACCTCTTTGGCCCGTCATTGTATCCTATTACCGTACCTCCTCCTCTGCCTCTCAGATCTCAGTTCTGAAGACTGCAGTGAAGTGGTGCAGGTGTGCAGGTGCGAGCTCTGAGAGGCAGAGAAGGAGGTACAGTAATAGGAAAATTACCATATTGAAATCAAATCTGATGCTTTTTAAATTTTTATTTGGTGTGCATTGGAAAAGGGGTAGTCTTATAGAGTATATCCCAAACTCTATATTTTAACTGGAAAAGTTGAGGGTCGTCTTATACGCCCAGTCGTCTTATACGCCAGAAAATACAGTAATTGGTACATTCCAAAGCTTGTACAGTAAATAGTGTTTTAAATTGAACCTGCCTCCCTTCATCCCTTGTAAGTAATGGCATTACCATCTCTTTTGCATAAGGGAAAACTATGACCATGGCTGTGCACATCTCTATTATTTTTATTGTCTCTATTTTTAAGATGACAGCACTGCCTCCAATGCCAAGGAGGGAGGAGGTCGCCATAAAACAATGCTTTACAAGTCCCATTTCTGACAAATCCTTTAGAAAGTTATTTGTGGTTGAAAGTATCACATGTAACCAAGAGGTTCAGCAGATCCAACAAGAGTACATTTTCGCTGTTCAGTTTACTAGTTAGGATGGACCACTGAAATGGGCAAAGCAATCTTTTTTCCATTTCCTAGTTACGTGCTTAGAAATTATATTGAGATACAAATCACACATCATGTAACTATAGAAAATGAATCTGATGCTAAGTGGTTTGTTTCCTGGTATACCTTTAGGTTATTTATTTATTTACTTATTTTGTGTCAAAAGCATTGCATAAAATCTAAAACTGATAAAATGGTTTATCTAAAACTGATAAATTAAAGGGATCACAAGCTGCTAGATAGTTTGAGACCAAAAACGGGCAACAGTGACTGCATTGTCTGTAGCTTTAAACAATTCTTCCTCTGTGCATGAGGTAGGGCATTGTGGGCAAGCATACAGATGCTGAGTTGTTTGTTCTGCTCCACAGTCACACAAGGTGGAGGTATTGTCATTTTGCCATGTGGTCTTTAGATTTGCCAACTCCGCTGTTCAGGGACTTTCAATTTGTCCACTTTTGGTTTGCCCCTGGAGGAAGACTCTCATGGGGGGATATCCAATTGGAATTACCAGATTTTGCTGCCCACAGGGATATTCTTGGGAAGCCTGACCTGGCTACAGTCGTCCACGCTCTGGTCACATCCCGAATAGATTACTGCAACACACTCTACGTGGGGCTGCCTTTGAAGACAGTTCGGAAATTACAATTAGTCCAATGGGCAGCAGCCAGATTACTAACGGGAGCTACATACAAGGAGCATACCACCCCTCTGTTGTGTCAGCTCCACTGGCTGCCTGTCCATTTCCGAGCTCAATTCAAAGTGCTGTTTTTGACCTTTAATGCTCTATACGGTTCTGGCCCAGCTTACTTGTCTGAACGCATCAGCCTCTATGTCCCACCTCATAATTTAAGATCATCCGAGGAGGCCCTGCTCTCGCTCCCACCAACTTCTCAAACGCGGTTGGTGGGGACGAAAGAGAGGGCTTTCTCGGTGGTGGCTCCCCATCTGTGGAACGCGCTTCCAAGTGATATACGATCAACACCATCCCTCCTAGCATTCAGGAAAAAAGCGAAATCTTGCCTGTGGGACCAGGCGTTTGCACATTACCACAATGCAGCACTTTGGCCTGGATTTGTAATGGCAAGTTGATGGATATGGCTCAATGCTCCTGTTATGGACGCAATACTGTTTTTAACTTAACAGAATGTGTCTGATGTGTTAAGGTTAATTGTATTTTAATGTATTTTAATGCTATATGTTTTTGGATTTATATTGTATTTATGCTGGCATCGAATTGTGCCTTTTGTTAGGCCGCTCTGAGTCCCCCCTCGGGGGTTGAGAAGAGCGAGGTAGAAATGTTGGAAATAATTCTTGCTATTGCTGGAGGAACATTTATATTATTGAAAAACATTTAAGTTATTGAAAAATATTATTTAAAAGAAATCTATGATACACTTCTTTGTGCCTGACAAATGAGAGCACCAACTTGTTACGTGGCATTGCCTTCTTATATTTCTAGTCCATATTGACTTAGCACTTTCTCTGTGTGTTTCAGTCTTTTGAAGATGTGTTACCATAATAGAAGATCACACGCACAGAACTTGGGATGCACGAGCTAATGGAGAAGGAATGACACCCACTTTGTGAGTTGCTAAGATGCAAGATGCCCTTTTTTATTTGGATGGGGAGCAACATGTGAACAGAAACCTCCTACCACAGAAATTTCCATGTGGGCAATAATATAGTTATAGCACAGCACACAAGTATTTTACCTCCTGAACAGTGGTTAGAAATAATTCTTTATTTAAACATACCTTATCTAAAACACAACAACTAGGCATTAGGCTGCCTCTCTAACAGATTACATCATTTCAGGACTGGAAGATTTCTTAATTTTAAGATCCAAACCAAATAGATGGGATGAAGGATGCTAGTCAAGAAAAAGCCATGGGTCATCTTGTGGCTGTGTCTGGCAGCTTTCCTGTGGAAGATGTACAGGTGTGTGCATATGGGCTTTTTCCCAGACAGCTCTGAACAATGGTCATCCTTCCTAGAGCAAAGAATTTGCAACCGCAACAGGTGCATTGACCATAACCCTCAGGACTGGTTTTGTGATCACTATGATGCCTCAGTCAACTGCCTGCTAACTCGTGAATCCCAAAAGATCCCTCCAGAGGTTCTGCTTTGGTGGCTGGTGAGTATTGCCTCATAATATTGACAAGAGATATATCAATGGTTCTCAACCTGTGGGTCCCCAGGTGTTTTGGCTTACAACTCCCAGAAATCCCAGCCAGTTTACCAGCTGTTAGGATTTCTGGGAGTTGAAGGACAAAGCATCTGGGGACCCACAGGCTGAGAAGCACTGAGATATATAGAATTATACAGAGTAATAGACATAACAAATGTTTCCTTAAGGGCAAGGGCACTGAGAATATATGGAGAAGATTATGATTGTTCCACTTCTCCAAATGGTTAAATGTTCCAGGTTTGTACCGCGCAGCCCCTGGAGCCCCCTTGTGCCAGCAGGACTGAAGACTGACAGGTTGTAGGTTTGAACCCAGGGAGAGCATGGATGAACTCCCTCTGTCAGCTCCAGCTCCCCATGCAGGGACATAAGAGAAGCCTCCCACAAGGATGGTAAAAAACATCAAAACATCCGGGCATCCCCTGGGCAATGTCCTTGCAGACAGCCAATTCTTTCACACCAGAAGGGACTTGCAGTTTCTCAAGTTGCTCCTGACACACACACACACACACACACACACACACACACACACAAACCACATAGCCACAAATCACCATAAAATATACCACAAAAATAGAACAAAATGCAGAGGTTTGACTTGTTTTGCCTCCTGTTATCCCTTGCCCAAATTTTTGTAGACCCCACCCCAATTGAAAATTTATTTTAAAATATAGCTAAATTCAAAGTGTAAAGTGTTGAAAACAAAGCTAAATCAAAATTGGTGATGCTTATTGAAAGTGCAGGCATGGGGTAAAAATTAGTCCTTTCCCCTGGAACAGTTGCCCACTCATGTTCTCAACCTTAGCTTTCTCTGCTTTTCTATATGCTTCATTGGAAAACTGTTTTTCTCCCTTTTAGACCTCTCAAGCATAGAATGTTGTATCTATATTTAGAGGGAACAATGAGGAAAGGATTTTAGCTGTAGTATCTGCCAATCCATTGCATGAGAAAATGTAAAGAATGAGAAACTGGTAGAAGCTGACTGCTTTGCCCAAAGGGAGCTCCTGCCCTTTTAGAAGTTGCAGCATTAATAATACAGAATTATGGCTGGATTTCTGTTCGTGAAGTATGATGGTATAAAGTTGGACTTAAATCATCACAACATGCTTTTTTGGCCTTGATGGAAGCTAGAATTCTTTGCTGACTGTACAACATACAACACGTCTCCCAAACTCATCTTTCAAGCAATGCAGCCCACACAACATGTCCATCAATAGAAATGTGTCCAGCTATTTTCCAGTAGCTGATACAAGGATGTCATCTTTAGAGGCTTCACAAGGACTTCTGGTGCTTCCTATAGCTACATGTTGCAGCTAATCCAAGTAAAGGAAAATAGCCAGGCAGGTATCTAGTTCTCCCCCTGCCCCTTTAACAGTGCCAAGGAGTTGGCTGTGCTGCAGGGGAGGCATCCATTGAAAGGTGGGTTTAGAGGTAGGGAAAGGCATGTATCTCCCAATACAGGATTCCAGCCTGTGTTGTCATGTTAAATACTTTACTTCCGCAGGAAGAGCCGTCCTAGCAGAAGGCATTGGCCATTCTCGCTAAGAGATAGCAACTTTTGCTATGATATTAATCTGTAGCTTTATTGAAGTTTGCAAACAGCAAGTTATGTTATCAAATTTATTTATTTATTTACGACATTTATAGCCTGCTTTTCTCAACCATACAGTGACTCAAGGCAGGTTACAGATTGGCACGATTCAATACCATGCATTCATAAAAGTGTGATTAAAAACAGTCAATATAACAATATAAAAAGCACATATATAAACCATTAAAACATGTAGTCACCAATGTCATCTTGTTAAAATCATTTTTCCAGTAACATCATCTGGCCGTTCCATGTTCATCATTCATAGTTTCATGTTATCATTTCCACTGCATTCTCAAAGCTTGCTCAAAGAGCCAAGTTTTTACTTTTTTCCCCAGAAAGTCAGGAGGGAGGGGGACGATCTAATATCCCTGGGGAGGGAGTTACATAGCCCCCACTGAGAAGGCCCTGTCCTTCATTCCCGCCAATCGCGCTTGCAATGCACATAGGAGGAGTGTGACAGTCTCTGTGCTTGATGGGTCTTGGCTTCTCTTCAATGTCATTTATTACCCATGGTCTTATATTTGTTTCTATTACAGTTGCTTATTTGGGGCTTGTGTAAAGAGTAAATCTTTTGCAATCCCACACTTCTTTTGTTCATGTTTCCTATGTTGGAGACATTCAGCTCCATTAGTACGGTCTTGCAGCTTTCATTTCCTCTTAGTTATGTTATCTGCCACATATTCTGGTCTTCACGTGGCCTACCAATACACTAATAGGAACAGAGTGTGTTATGTCCCCTCAGTCACTATGTGTTAGCCAGTCACATTTTCTGGACCACAGGGAAAAAGAGAAGCATCAGGGTCTCTTGATTCTTCTCACCATAATTCATTCAGTCCTTTGCTTCTTATCCCATTTTTATCTTGTTTTTGTTTATTTCTCTGGGAGAGATCAGCTAGTGTGGTGTAATATCTCTCCAGTTATGTGCAATGGCCCAAAATACACAAGAGCCAGGATGATGTAATTGTTTGAGTACTGAACTATAACTGGAGACCAGGGTTTAAATCCCAACTTGACTATGGAAACTCACTGGATGCCCTTGGGCCAGTCACTCTCTCCCAGTCTCAGAGAAAAGAAAAGGCAAGGCAAACCCCTGCCAAACCAATCTTGTGATAGGTTCACCACAGAGTTGCCATAAGCTGAAAAGGACTTGAAGGCACACAGTCCTTCTCCACCCCCCACCCCCCTTGTACCTTAATGCCCAGTGATATAACAAGGCTTACATTAGGCTTTTGGGTCATTGCACAGCTTGGGCATCATGATGATTTATGGAGACAGGGGTGGACCAGGTGAAATAGTGGCATGTCCACAAAATTATCACATGTCCCTTTTCCATCTCACTTAGAACTGAAGCAATTGAATCAGCATATATAGTTTTAGTAGTGATACATCTTGGGAGAAAAGAGAGCATTTACAACAATTGAATTGTAAATTGCTACAATGGTTAAAAACAGACTTCTTTTTTTTAAAAAAAAGAACATTATCTAAAATGAAGAGGGTATGTCTGCATGTGAAATTGCCCATAAGTACTTCCTGCTCTATTCAGTCCTGGACTTTTGTAAATGGGTAGCAAAAATAAGCTATTCAAAAACATTTGGAAGCAGAAGCATGAAACCTACCTGAGCAAAGTTTACATTTGTATATTACGAACATGATATACTGGCACCACAGTTAAAAAGAGATAATGACAAGTTGGAAGATGTCCAGAGAAGGGCAACTAAAATGATCAAAGGTCTGGAGACCATGCCCTTTGAGGAACGTATTAAAGAACTGGATATGTTTAGCATGCAGAAGAGAAGGTTGAGAGGAGGCATAATAGCCATGTATAAATGTGAAAGGGTTTCATAAGGAAGAGGGAGCACACTTGTTTTCTGCTGCCCTTGAAACTAGGACATGGAGCAAATTTTAAGAAAGGAGATTCCACCTGAACATTAGGAAGAACTTCCTGACTGTACAAGCTGTTCAACAGTGGAACCCTCTGCCTTGGAGTGTGGTGGAAGCTTCTTCCTTGGAAACTTTTAAACAGAGGCTGGATGGCCACCTGTCAGGGATACTTTGATTGTGCTTTCCTGGATGGCAGGGGGTTGGACTAGATGACCATGTGGTCTCTTCCAACACTATGATTCTATGATTCTATGAGAGGAGCCAACTCATACAAGACATTGGCCATTCTTGCTGGAAGATACCAATTTCTGTGTAATATCATTTCTAGCTTTTTTCGGAATGGGTTGCAAACCGTGGGCTGTGTTATCAATTCTGTTTAGCAAGTCCATTGACTCTATAGGTCAATTTCTCCAAAGTACTGGGATGGGAAGGTACTATTTGAAAACAGGGTCCATTCTCCTCCTTAACTCTTTCTGTTTTGCTCCACTAGAAGCTGCAAAGATCGCAGGATGGAAACCAAGTACAGAAGATAATAAAACACCTGTTTGAGATCTTTCCATCCTCAACTGCAAAAACCCAGGAGATCGCCCAGTGTGGAACATGTGCTGTGGTGGGGAATTCGGGGAGGCTGAGGGGCTCAAAATATGGGGAAAATATTGACTCCCACCATTTTGTGCTGAGGTAAGTGAGATAGGGCACATCCCAGGGTCAGTGACTCAACCTAAAAGACTTCTATGGTGGATTGGTTTAGAACTGGCATAAGTGACCTGCCTGTCCCGCCTCCAGTGGTGGGAGGGAGGGAGAGGGCAGGTTGTGGCAGTAGAAAGACAGCATCAAATAAAAAGGGGTGAGTGAAACAGAAAGAGAGTGGAAAGCGAAGTGGCAGCCCACCCACTCTCAGCTCTGGATACATTGAGAATAAGGCAAAACAATGGGCAGATTACCATAGGTCTATCACACAACAAACAAGCTGGTGATCAAGGAAATAATTACACAACTCAATATTATATATAATGGATCTCTGTATCGTAATATAAAGGACATGGTCAGTATAAACAACAGTACACTATGAGTGCTTAGACATACAATCTATCACATTATTCAAAAGTGGCAAACAGTACAACACAAGTGCTTAAGCAAGCAGTTACTTCCATTAATTCATACGAACGAAGCAATATAATGTAAAAGCTTAAGCAAATGGTATTTCATGTCAGTACATAGACAGCAAAAATATATTGGTTCATAGATGCCAAGAAATGTCCACAGCAAATATTCACAAATGCTAGTTTAAGCAATATACCATAGAAACGTGGGAAGGCGCCAAAAGAAAAAACACGGTATATAGCACTCACGGGTCCGTTTCCGTATAGACACTGGAAAGTTCCCTGGGTGTGTGTCAAAATTATGATCCACGGAGGGTAAAGAAATCCTTTATAAAGTTGGAAAAATAAAAGGTAAACCCCACCACAGCCAAAGTCCGCTATGTCCAACGGCTGTAGGTGAGTCGCGCCTCCATTGTTATGGAAACACCCACATCGCTGCTGAGCCATAAAAATCGCAAAAAGCTGAAAATGAGGCAGTGTTCACCAATAGCCGAAAATAAGCCTAAAATAAGGCACAGTTTAAAGTGGCAGCAGAAGAAGTCAGTATAAGGAAGTGGTCGGGCCCAGACAAGGATGTATAGGCACAAGCTGCATTTACCAGTGCAGATAGAAGGCTCCTGGGAGTTCAAACAAATTCGCAGCTAAATGCATAAATAGGAATATATACTGTCTAGATCCAAGAAAGTCATGCTACCCCCTCCCCCCATTCTGCCTTAGTCAGACCACAGCTGGAATATCGTGTCCAATTCTGTCTGGGCGCCACAATTTGGGGGAGATGTTGACAAACTGGAATGTGTTCAGAGGAGGGCAACTAAAATGATCGAGGGTCTGGAAAGGAAGCCCTATGAGTAGCAGCTTAAAGAGCTGAGCATGTTTAGCCTACAGAAGAGAAGGCTGAGAGGAGACATGATGGCCATGTATAAATATATGAAGGCAAGCTTGTTTTCTGCTTCCCTGGAGACTAGGGCACGGAACAATGGCTTCAAACTACAGGAAAGGAGTTTCCACCTGATCATGAGGAAGAACTTCCTGACTGTGAGAGCTGTTCAGCAGTGGAACTCTCTGCCCCAGAGTGTGGTGGAGGTGTCTTCTTAGGAGGCTTTTAAGCAGAGGCTGGATGGCCATCTGTCAGGGGTGATTTGAATGCAATTTCCCTGCTTCTTGGCACGAGCTTGGACTGAATGGCCCATGACAGCTCTTCCAACTCTATGATTTTATGATTCTATAAATGTGGCTATGTAAAGACTAACCTGACCAAACTTGAATACCGTACACATACATCATAACATTGAAAGGTTGGAGATAACTGATCAAGTCTCCGAAGTTAGGTTACCTGAATTTATGGTAGATCAGGCCCCAACCATCCACATGTGTCTGTCCTGGTATTTTGTCCATAACCACCTGATTGCCTTTTTTATGACCTTTAAGGATCAACACGGCACCAACTGCAGGCTTTGAGGAGGACGTTGGTGCAAAAACTACCCACCATTTTATGTACCCAGAGAGTGCAATGAACCTTCATTCTGGCGTTCATCTTATGCTTGTCCCCTTCAAACCTCTGGATCTCAAATGGCTAGCCAGTGCCTTTTCCTCAGGAGAAATACAGCAGTAAGTACCATGCTTACTGAACTAGACAGAGCATAGAAAAACTAAGCAATAATAACATGGTAACAAGATGTCAACCCAGTGCGCAGCAGCAGTGAAAAAAGCAAATTCTATGCTAGGCATGATCAGAAAGGGAATCGAAAATAGGTCAGCAAATGTTGTATTACCTCTCTACAAATCGATGGTAAGGCCACATTTGGAGTACTGTGTACAATTCTGGTCTCCGCACCTTAAGAAGGATATAACGGAACTGGAAAAGGTACAGAAAAGGGCAACAAGAATGATCCAAGGGATGGAGCGGCTCCCTTATGAAACCAGGTTGCAACGCCTTGGTCTTTTCAGCCTTGAAAGACGGAGTCTAAGAGGTGACTTGATCGAAGTGTATAAAATCATGCATGGGATAGAAAAGGTGAATAAAGAAAAAATATTTTCTTTGTCACAAAACACTAGGACTAGGGGCACTCCTGAAGCTCCAAGGTAGGAAAAAATTAGGACTAATAAAGGAAATATTTCTTCACCCAGAGGGTCATTGGGTTATGGAACTCACTTCCAGAAGAGGTTGTGACAGCTGTCAGCCTGAACAACTTCAAGGCAGGATTAGACAGATTCATGGATACCAAGTGTATCGGTAGTTACTGAAAAGGACATTCAAGTGCCACCTCGGAGTTGGTTGAGGTAGGCAGGATTTCCCCGGGTACTGGTTGTGGGGTCGGGAGCAGGTGAGGGTTTTGCCCTCCCTTCTGCTCGAGATCCCCGTGTACAACTGGTGGGCCACTGTGTGATACAGAATGCTGAACTAGATGGGCTGAGGTCCGATTCAGCATGGCTCTTCTTATGTTCTTATGTTCTTATAAACTTCTATTTATTTAGCCCAGTCTTCTTTTCTTTTGCAATGGACTCATGTGAGGGATGTTGAATTCATGTTGGATGTTGGAAAGGTCCTTTAAAAGTAATGGAGAGCATATTTCTTGTTCAAAAAGTTTAAATTTGGTCAGTAGGGGAAAAAAATCTTGAGTTGATCCTGGGAACCGTCACCTAATTTAATTGATGTTTAGTGTGGGCTCCAGGTAGTGCTGTGAACACTTTCCTTCAATGACACAGCTTTGCATTTTGGCAAGGTATTTCGAAATGTGGTCATAATAGAGCAGCATGATACCAAATCCGTCACTATTAATTGACAGGTTTACTGCTTCATCTTCAGTAGCCTCCCATCTGTTCTGGGAGGAAGAGCAAAAACCCCAAGAAACACAGCTTTTAATTGGGGGAGCGGGGAGGAGAAGTCTTATGAAATTTAATTTTTCCTCTTTCCTTTCGCAGCACATACAGAAGAGTCAAACCATTTGTTGAAGCAGATAGAAGCAAGGTAAGGGGTGGACGAATGCAGCAGCATTTCATTCTGTTCAAAATTTCCTGCTATGCAACTCTTTTGTTGAGATTTTATTTCAGTCATGTTAACTAAACGGAACAGAGCAAAAGTCCTCTCTTGAGAAATCTGAGCACAATGTTTTTGAAAAGAGAATAACTTTATAGATTTTACCTGTGCAGAATAACAGAATGAGATATTTTTCTTTTCTTTTCTTTCTTTTTTTGAAGTTATTCCCTATCTAAGCCTTCAGGATTGATATCTGAAAACATATGTAGGCTTTTGTTATTTAGTGCAATTATGGCCAAACCCTATTGCTATCCTTCAGAACGTAAACAATGAGTTTTAAGATATTTATAGCTTCAGCAACTTTTTTTAAAAAAGCAAGCCCTGGCATGAATCTTAAGGGGTTCTGAAAAGGGTGCGCTGGTATGATGAAAAAGGAAAGGTTAGCATTACCTTGGAAGCATGATTGAAAACACAAGCCTATGCATGGAGAGAAGTCAGGCTGCATTCAACGGGCTTCCTTCAAATAAAGACTCCATAGGTTTTTAGCCTGAAAGAACCAATTCTATTAGCTAGGCAGCTACTAGCAAGTACTCTTGCTTCCTTTCCCCCCCTGTCTCCAAGGATGCTATTCACAATTCTCAAACACAGTAACATAAGGTTATACTTAATCAGTGGAGCATCTACAATAGTTATTTTCTCTAGTACAACATTACATGCAAGTTAGTAGTATCTGGAAAGAAACGTACACACATGGATTGTTATTATATCCTGAGATGCACAACCTGCAGCCAGGTATGAATAGGTGCTGTTGTTGTGTGCTTCAAGCCATTTCTGACTTGCTGAAGTGAACCTATCATGGGATTTTCTTGATAGGATTTGTCATCCTCTGAGGCTGAGAGAGTGCTACCTACTCAAAGTTACCCAGTGGGTTTCCTTGGCTGAGCATGATGGGAGTAATTAACATTTGCCACACTGACTTTCATTGGTTGGACAAAATGATCCAGACTCATATTTAAGACCCAGAACTACATTTTAATCTAGGCTATAGAAGGAAGGCTCAGATAGTTTCATTAGAGCTTATGTTTCTTTCCAATTTAAACTGAATATGACAAATACCTTAGAAAATTTCCACACTCTCTTAATGTGACTTTTTTCGGTGTGTGCACTTCTGTGTGTATAGGACTCTCCACAGGAGCAAGAGGGGAAAGTGCTGCAGAATCAGTGGAAAGAGTGCAAGTAACTTCATTAACTTCCCACTAAGTCAATGTGACACATGGGGTGAATAAGTGAGTAGTGGGAGCTTAATGAAGAGTAAAAGCTGGGGCTTCAGACCATTACATGGTATAGTTTGCCAAAATCTAGTCTTCCTAAAGAAGAATGAAACACTTTAATATATGTTATTGACTTCCACAAGTCAATGGATACTGGATTATGAGAACTGCCATCTAACATCTGGAGGGCAGAAAGTTCTCACCTCCTGATGTAAGGCATGGCAGCACCTGTGCTGCAATCTCAAAACTGCTCTGCAAGCATAGCTCATGAAAGCCAGGATGTGATTCTTTGACAACAGCCGATAATTGCTAATTTAAACCTCTCCCTACTTCCCAGGTGCGAATAATAAACCCTGCCTTCCTGAAATATATCCAGGATAAATGGACTAAGTACCATGGGAGGTATCCATCGACTGGATTCACCGCACTCATTTTTGCTATCCATACTTGTACACAGGTAAGTACTACCTACACAAGTAGCAGGTTGTTATTAAGAGGTACTTTAATAAGACTTGGGTATCATGCTGCTTCTTGGGTTCCTTCCTTCGGTTATCTTGGTCAGGTACCTTTTATCACAACTGACTGACAAGTGATGAATTGGCAACACAGAAAGTGTACAGAGGAGAGTTTGTCAAAACCATAGTACCCTCCCCCTTTGAAATTAGGAAGAAAACTGCATTGACCATAATAGACAGATTCTAGTTAATTATTCACATAACTTGTTAATCACATTTGTGGAATTGTTGTAGTTGTTGGAGGTATTGAGTATCTCTTTGTGCAATATCTCCCTGAGCAGGACAGTGAAAATGTGTGTCCCCACATTGGGCAACATCTAATTATATTTCTGTAGGTGGAGGAAAAAGACAGCAGCTTTTGCCTTCCCAATCTCCAATATATTCTAGTAACTTATTTATATGAAGGGGCAGAAGAAAAGCCTTGCTCCACAATTGTTAGAATGACAGCCTTTGTGTGATGTATGTTTTGTGTTAATATCACAACCTGTTCCGATTTACAAACGTAAGTTGTCTTGATGTAGTATATTCAGCAGATTCTCATGAGCAACATGACTCGCCATTTGAGGAGGCAGATTCAACTTGGCCTTTCTGATGAAAAAACATGGGCTTGCTGTAGACACCACCACATGGCCACTACCTGAACTAGGGTCAATCCTGGAAGGAGAAATGTCAAAAAGGTGGCATATTCTTTAGCTTGTATATAATGTAGACAGGTCCTTCTTGTTTGCAGAACTCAATCTTCCATCTGTTGATATTTTTATCATGCTTTGTACAACAGGTCTCTGCATTTGGTTTTGGTGCAGACAATAATGGGAACTGGCACCATTACTGGGAAGAGAACCATTATGCTGGAGCCTTCCGCAAGACTGGAGTGCACGATGCCAACTTTGAACTTGGACTCATTGAAAGACTTGCAGAAGACGGCAAAGTATTATTTTACAAATAGCCTGCTTCAGTGCCTTATAGTCTCTATATTGCATGCATAGCTTTTTCTTTTGAGTTGTCATCAATTGTACATGCTTCATTGCGTTTGATTACATCTGGGAAAATATATAGACCTAAATATTCATATTGCACTATGGGTGTTCCATGTGATGACTCATTTTACTGACTTCAGAGGAAGAGATAAGCTGGAAAATATTCTTGCACAACCCAACAGCATCTGAGATATTTGTTTGCTCCATATTGGAGGAATTCAAGCTGTGATCTTCAAACCTGGTGGTCTCCAAGTTCTTGTTTGGTGGTTCAGTAGATACTGCACTGGGCCTTACATTTGATTATGATTTCTGATAATGAAGAGCAAGCTGGTTTACATCAATTGAATATTCATGTGCGAGATAGGATGTTCATCATTCACTGCTGTCCAGTTGAAATATAAAAGCAGGCTGAATATCAAACCAAATCTATGAGAAAGATTTTGAACTTGACTAAACTCTACTCACAAAAGCACAGCTATTGCATAAGAAGCAAAAACCTGAGGATATTAAAACAAGTTACAGAATATGACAAAACCAAATTAATCAGTACAGTGTTGGTGGGGGATTTCAGAATTACTGAACTAAGAAATGTTTTTTTTTTAAAAAAAAAACATGTCCATGTTTTATAATACAGATGGAAGTTTTAGGATGTGAAAGAAATGGTTCCTGATTTCTAGTAAAAGATGGTTTAATAGTATTAAACACAGATAAAGCCTGGTTTCTTTGCTCAGAATCACCGAATTGAAGGGGGCCACAAGGTTTATCTAGTCCAGTGGTTCCCAACTTTTTTTTTTTTTTTAACCAGGGACCACTTTTCAGCATTAGTACCAAAAGGGTTATGAATCAGTTTTTGGTCAACTTTTGATTCGGTTTGGTTATTTATTTATTTGTTTATTTACATCATTTATATTCCACCCTTCTCACCCTGCAGGGGACTCAGGGTGGATCACAATGCACATATACAGGCAAACATTCAATGCCATTGACATACAACATAGACAGATACAATTTAACATTCCAGACATGAGTTAAATTTAGCCTCCCCACAAAGTGGTACCTAAATTTCCTACTTGACAGATGCAACTGTCTTTCGGGTTGCAAAGGTCAACAACAAGCTACACAAATTGGTCGAGAGCTTAGTAGTGATCTTATGCAGCTGACACCCAGCCATCTGCGCCACATGGGGTGCTAATATAGAAAACTGCATTGGATAGACCACATTGGCTCTACTTTCTGATACAGAACATATGCCTTCCAGTAGTCACCATCTGCTCGCCCACAGAAAACCATATCTAACAATCTAGAGCTGATGTGGTAGTAGTGATGTTTCATGGATAATCAGCCTCTCTCCTCCCAACATCCCTGTTGCTTCAGCACTATAAGAGGGTTTTGTGAGACCAGTCGCCGTCATTGCCGTCTGGTTTCAAGGCAACAGTGTAGTAATGGTGAGGCTGTGGACCATATTTTTGTTCTTGCAGACCACTGGTGGTCCACTGATTTAGTCCAAACCACAAAGGTATACACACCTAAAGCACTCCTGATAGATATCCATCCAACCTATTTAAAGTTCCCCAAAGATGAAGCCTCCTTATCAACGTTTTTAATTTGGATTTGTATTTAACAGAAAGCTAGAACCCCAAGCACATTTACTTGGGAACTACTGATACATTATTGAGGATGTGTGCAAAAGGTGTTCTATTCAGCACATATTGAGCAGAATACAAGACAAAAGTCTTGTTTTGCCTTATCAGTTTTACCTCTCAAAGACTACTTTGAGTACAACATAACTGGGCTAAAGCATTCTGATCACCGCTACAATGAACACAAATGTCACATGATGCTCTTTTGATAGGATTATAAGGCTAAGATACAGCTAACTGATGTGTGAGGCATTAAAGGAGAGAAGAAATGAGACAAGATTAGCAATACGTGTAATTAAAACAGCACAGTGTCTCCTGCTCTAGAAGGTCAACCAATTAATAGACACCTTTTCATGATGGATGTCCACAGGATCATCACGTTCAACACCTGGATTTCAAAGACTTAAATACAGCACCGGTGATTCCAAGAAGGTGCTGAAGTTGACCAGATGTGAAGGTGCCTAAGGCAACACATGCACTTTCTAGACAGAAAGTCAGAGAATGATCTCAAGATAGGGTCAGAAAGATTCATATTAGAAATGTGAGATAGCCAATGTCCACTAGATAAATCAAGATGTATAGTAGTTTCCAAGGCATATACAAATATGGGGGCTTTCTATGGACTTAACAAGATAACAATGGACAGCAAGAAAGATGGGAAGTGAACACGTCTTATGGTGCAATATTATTTGAGGCAATATTTCTTAACATAGAATAAACAGAGAGCAAATATTAGGGGTCTTTATTAAAACTTCTTCCTGAGAAATTCTTCCAAACACACATCCTAAAAGTATCACTGGATACAAATTAAATACAAAACATTATTTTTCCCCACATGTAAAAGGTCTTGTTTTTCACATTTTTGAGCTCGCTGCTCTTTGCTTCAGAATCTAGAAATTGAGAGAAACGGCAACGTATAAGGCAAGTACTGAAATCTATGGTCTTGATAACTGCCAGAAAAGATGGATGTTTAAATTAATGCCCTCTTTCATTTGTTCCAACTAGGAACTAGTTTCAGTGTTTCTTGAAATTCCAGCAATCTTCCCTTGGAACACGATCAGACATTGGCCTTAGAATTGGTGTTTTTGTTTCTTTCAAGTTCTTTAAGGAGTGCGCAGACACTATTTTATGTTGTTTTCCCAAGTTCTATTTTCTTCTGAATGACCCGTGCAGAATGGTAGATTAAAGAGTCAATGAGTCCTGCCACTGGGAAGAGAAAAAAAGAGTCAATCTAGATGTTCCATGTCCAAACATAAAATACTTTAACACAATGGCTATCACAGAAAAAAAATCCTCAATTTGCATTCTTTGAAAACAAACAAACAAAAACCAAAAAAAACCCCAACACGCACACACACCCCAACCATAACCCTGCTCTGCAAGTATAGGGGTACATTTCTAAGTATAGGAATGATACTGCATGCCTGAAGATAAGTCGTACATGGTAAATAAGCTAGTCACCACTGTTCACAGGAAATATTTTTAAAGAGCACCAAACAATGTTTATACAACAATATGCTTATTTACTTTTGTACACAGATGCACACAAAGATTGTAATCTTGTATGGCTCAGTAGTTCCATATACTGGCTTATGCTAGGCTGAGCCATAGATCATCATTGCCGCAGACTTATTGTACATGTACAATGGGGCGCAAGGGGCTGCAAGGAGGCTCAAAAGACTGCTGGAGGCCTCAGTGTAGCTGCAGTGATTTTGCATCTGGCTATGGAAGGGTCCACTTTGGGCACTGCTGTGGGAGAAAGGGAGTGCCGGCCTCTACTCCAAAAGAACATATGAAGGATACCAACACCAGCCAGCATATTGTTGTTGTCTTGTGTTCCATCCCAAATTCTCCTACTTGCCTAAAGCTGCTAAGTCCTAGGAGGAGCTACTGGCTTTCTTAGCAGAGTTAAGCAGGGTGAGGGAGAGGCCAATGCATTTTCCTAATATTTAACATTTTTCAAGATACATCCTCTATATATTTTCTACAAAAAGGGTTAAATCAGGTCACAATCTTGTTGGAAGAGAGAGCAGGCTCTCCTCTTGGGACTTGACAGCAACCGGGCAGTGGGGGAAATGCAGGGCTGCACATCTGGAGCTACACATATTTATTTATTTATTTGTCACGTTTCTATACCGCCCCTCTCAGCCCGAAGGCGACTCGGGACGGTTTACACAGGCAGTCTCTGCCCTCAATACAACACAGCAACAAGTCAATCCCCCAAGAAAAAAAAATATAATAACAATTTAACAATTAAAAACATACAATTGCAGCCTCAGCGTCATGTTGAAATCAGTTTCCATCACATCATCATCATTCCTTATATCCAATTAAGCCTTATATTTCATCAACAAATGCCTGCTCAAATAACCAGGTCTTGACTTTCTTGCAAAACATCAGAAGGGAGGGGGCCGATCTGATGTCTTTAGAGAGGGCGTTCCAAAGCCAAGGAGCCACCACTGAAAAGGCCCTGTCTCTCATCCCTGCCAGTCGCACCTGCGAAGAAGGCGGGACCGAGAGCAGGGCCTCTCCAGATGATCTTAAACATCTCGATGGTTCATAGGGAGAGATGCGTTCGGACAGGTAAGTTGGACCCGAACCGTTTAGGGCTTTAAAGGCTAAAGCCAGCACTTTGAATTGTGCCCGGTAGCAAACTGGCAGCCAGTGGAGCTGGCACAACAGAGGAATTGTACGCTCTCTGAATGGCGCTCCTGTTACCAACCTGGCTGCTGTCCGTTGGACTAGTTGCAGCTTCCGAACAGTCTTCAAAGGCAACCCCACATAGAGAGCATTGCAGTAATCTATACGGGATGTAACCAGAGCATGGACCACCGTGGCCAAGTCAGACTTCTCAAGGTACGGGCGCAGCTGGCGCACAAGTTTTAACTGTGCAAATGCTCCCCTGGTCACCGCATACACTTAATTAACATGTTGGTTATATTTTAGCATTTGTTTTCACTACTAATAGTTCTGTTATATTTGTAATTAATGAAGATCTTTAAAGTTGTCATTCTTACAAATGCTTTCAATAAGTATCCTGCATTGCTCAAAACATTTACAAACTATAATGTAGACCAAAGATGGTTCTGATGTCTGAAATGCAAATCTAATACCTGTGAATACTCCTCCAATAATGGCACAGACTCCTGTGAGAAAATGTGTAAAGGACCTAAACAGGAAAAAAGTTTGTATTAGGAAATATTCACATTATAAATCACATATTTCTACACTGAAAAAACAAACAAAAAAACATGAGCATCACTTGACTATGTGCATTGCAAAAGTGGCCATGCTCCAGAGGACAGGGGAATCACTCCCACTTTTAGCTTTATAAATATGCCACAGCATCTACATTTTTGATTATTGAGAATGACATTCCATTGCTAATGGCAATCTTCAAGGGCTACTTTGCTCTTTCAGAACAAAATAATAATAATAATAATCTTTATATTCTGCCCCCTCTCCCCAAGGGGAGTCCCCAAAAGACACCCTCCCCCACACACACCAAACTACGTTCTGAAAAAGTTGAGCGTTTAACTGAAAATGGAAGACTGGAACAGTGGGCTTGCAGGTCCCATTGCTAATATAATTTTCACTTATGTGCCAAGAATACTTTGGTGGCTATCTTAATTGGTTCAGACAGAACAGAGAACTTCAGCAACCAGTTCTACAGTGCATTTGTATCGTACATGATACAAGCAAAACATTTTATGGGGGGAAGGGCTAGCTCTCCGTTTCATCTGAAAACCACTTGCCTGTGTTTTTCTGTTAGTTTTACCATCATTGGAGAAAGCTCGTATAGCACAAATATGCCAGGCAGACCTTGGTCTCCAATCAGCCCATTAGCTATTTTTTCATGTCTAGTTACTGAAAACTGATTTGTCCTCACCACCTAGGGAACACAAACATAGAAAACAGTTTTAATTAAAAGCAAAATAGCATGATACAGTGTTAGATTTACGGCCTTTATGATAACTGTATTAAGGTTCTCTGAATTCTCTCTCAGTTAGAAGCACTGTTACGTACATTCTGCTTAATTCTCTCTTTCTCTTCTTCATATTTACACATATGCATAACCACATCATAACTATAATTTCTCTACATTTCATCTTCATGCCAGAGACACTGGCTAGAATTCTGCTGGTGGCTTGCTCTCATGTAACGTTCAGTTCTGTTACCATTACAGTTTTTCAAGCATTGCACAAGAAATTATCCTCCTTGCACAAGGCCCTCCCTGGCCGCTGAGTGAGTACTGCCACTATCAGCTACCATTTTGCAGCTTGGGAAGGAGGAGGAACTCCATAGTGTCCCTGGGCCCCAAAAACGGGAGAAATGCTGGAAACAAATAAATAAATAAATCAAATCTTATTTAAAAGGAAGCAAAGCCTTCTACTTTTTATAACTCTCAAAAAACCAAAAGGAACACCTAAATCCAACACCAAAAATTTTAATAACCAAACAGCTCTTACCTCACCATCAACCTTCATATATATTGTAGGGACTACTTTTACAAAGTACTGGAACATCATGGAAGCTGAGAAGCAAAATAAAGTGTTCAGAAACAAAGACAACAGAAATGAAGATTTAAAGAGATATGAAGGTGGAGGAAAGCTTTCCCCTTTGAATGACAGACACATGTCATATCACAAAGTCTTTTTGAAAATCCTCTCCATAGCAGAAGAAAACTCATGGAACAGACATTAACATTTAAGAAAGAGAAATTTTGTACATTTTATTACACAGAACTAGTCACACAACCATTTGGATCCTAGACAAAACATCCAGCTGCTTTGCGGATAACAGAAGATGCTGACACTATGCATACCTATATGTCCATGTATGCAAGCACATGGTTACAGACTAAAGTACCAGTATCCATAAATCAGACAAAGAGATGTTCCATTCTGTGGTTTACTTTGTCTTGGGTATATTTATGTATGCACTATAGGTTAATATCTTAGATATTTAAAGACTGAGTATTTAGAGAAGTATTGACTTAAAATGGGTTCACTTATGCAAATTATAGAGCTGAGATGGGAAAGGAAAGAATCTGAAAGGAACATATAGAGTTCTCATATACATGCATCACTATTTCTCTGACAGGAAGATGACTTTCATAGAAGAAGAGCAACTGAGAAGCCGAATGCTCCCTTTCCCATAATCTCAATGAATTGCATAATAGCATTTTGCTCAACTCAGAGAGATATCATAAACAGAATAAAAGCATATCTACATATCTCGTACAATATTACCACATGTGATTGTTTGTCTTTGTTTTCGGGATTTATTATACTTCACCATTCAACCTGAAAATGAGGTGTTAGCATACTGAAAATCTATTTAGTTTGAAGCCAGTACCTTGCTGAGCCGTGACCACTGTTCCATCAAGTGGATTCACAATACCAGGGTAATCTCTCCCAAATGAAAGGTGTTTGATAATATGGGTCATGTTTATCTGGGGAAGAAAAGGCCAACATTTTCAAGCAGTTACAGAACCAACAAAGGGCACTTAAAAAAAACCTGATGACACTCTCTCTTGTTGATAGAATCAGGTTTTCAATAGGTGTGAATTAGATCAGTCGTTTTTCTTTTTGCTCAGTGTGAAACATAGCAATAAGACTTCAGCATCTGTGCCTGTTTTCTGCAAGCTGATGATACTAATGTTGCATCCCCTTTTTTTTTATTCAATATCATGAATATACAACCTTAGGGCAAAAGCTGTGCCAGAAATACACTCATCTCTCTGCAATTATATATATTCTCCATCTGGGAGCAAGAGCCTCAGGAATCAGATATGTTGTTCATAAGCAGAGGCATTAACAAAGAGTAAAAAGGCTCCTGCAGAATATACTTAAAAGAGGGAAGACCTCTATGTCTCAGCAATATTTTGGACTGCATGCTCATCAGCACACAATTACAGCAGTTTTATTCCAAATCGTCCCTTCTAATTTCTACAGATTCAAAGGCCACACTAACACCACATAAATTAGCTATATTTGCACTGGCACTTGTTCTCCACCCCTTCAGACATGAATAAAAAGCCCACAGTTTGCCTTCCCCAAGATACTTACATTGTCAAGTCCAAAGCTCTGCAGATCATGAACTATAAGAGAGAGACAACACATGAAATTATTTTACCCAACCTTTTTAATGGGAAAGATATTTTAAAATATTCAAAAAGAAAGTAAAATTATAGCATTCTTACAAGCATAGCACATCCTAATAAAGCACATGACATACAATTCCTTCAGCAAATATATTCTCATCTCTTATTCCACACTAACTAGACATGCAAGGAGAGAGATACCCCTTTTTCTATCACTGTTTATTGTCTACTTTGGCTACTGAACTACATTTTCCTAGCTTCAATTCTGTAGAATATTATTTTCCAATTTGCAAATATGACTTTTATTTATTGTCAAACACTGAGGGCATGAGCAATATAAAATTTCCAGCAATAATATCGCAATTTGGTTGCAATTCTCCTTGAAAAGTTGCCAGTTGAGAATATACAATAGAAAGTCTAAGAAGCCATGTAATTCATCACAGTAAACATGAAGAAGTCTGAGATACAATTGCACCTTCTGACATTTGAGAAGACAGGAGAGCGATACTAGAAAGTCTATTCTCAAGCTTACAACCATAGGGAATCTGTTGTATACAAAATGCAATAGATGCCCATGTTAAAATATAATTCTGTCACACTATTATTTTCAAATTTTAAGAGTACATTTTCAAAGTGTGTATGAAGATGTATTAAAAATCCACAAAGCTTCCCTGTCAAATGTCATTTGAAAACTAAGGTAAAACTTACATTTCTAGATTATGTATCAATATTAAAAAGACAATAAAGGGTGACAATATCATCTGCAGATCAGGAAGACCACTACTTGTTATCATCTTACTATTGAGAAATAATAGAACTTTCTCTCTCTTTGCAACAATCTAAAAAAATTACAGGATCTTTATAAATAGCTTCTATTATTTTCTTTTTCGTGAAAAGAACAGATTTCTTTCACTCTCCTTTTTATGTTTAGTTTAGTATATATTTATATACTTTTTAGTTTAATATAAATTTATGAAGACTTTAATTTCTGGAGTTCTAGCTGTATTTATAAATAGGAATCAATTCTTGCTGGAAATAATGAAACTTTAAACAAGAAATGCTGGAGTGCCAATCTTTACCAGAAAACAGACATCGAAAGGATATTTGGAGGATGTCCTCTCTTGAATTAATCATGACCAACAATGATATTATATATATATATATATAATTAGTAATGATTAAAGATTAAATTCTTGCTGTTAATGTCCAGCACTGGCAAGAATCTGAATACTAAGCTTCTAAGAAATTTCTAATATTGCTGCTCTCTTCAAATAAACAACACATTTATATTCTTGGTTCTCTATATTAATTACTGCTGTAGGCATGAGTGGTAGAGAAATGTAATAAGTGGGCTATTTAGATTTATTTTCATCACCAAAAATGTTTCGATTTGCTATGACTACAACCCTGGTTTCGTATCTCTTTCAGTTCTAAAGTAGAGCTTTCCAAACTGTATGTTGCAACACGTTAGTGTGTCAGCTGCATTGTGCAGGTGTCACACAAATGTAACGAGAAACATCTGTGTCTCTGTGAAATAAGCAATAAACCATACAATATATATTTAGAAACATAAATGAAGGATTTTCATAAGATATGTTGTGTTCCTATACATTTCATTATTACAATTTCTGTATGTGTCTGTATTTCTTATAAAGGGTTGGTTTAACCTCCAGTTTGCTAGTAAAACTAAATTACTGTGTCGTGAAGTGATGCATAAAAAGTGGTTCACCAGCAAGAAGTGTTTGGAGTTTCTGTTCTAAAGTCTCTCTCACTTCCTCTGCCTAAAACTGGTGTACCTGTCTTGAGTTATTCTAGTGTGCCATAAATGAAGCTACCACAAGAAGACCTTCAACTGGCCGACATCACCAGGTTTCTGGAGATTATATAAAAACATGCAACTTTAGACCTTAAAGAACTGTCTGATAGCGAAACTCTATCCCCAACTGAGAAACAGCTGTTTTTCAATTATATCGCACATGAACAACTCTTCTAACAGCTTTGAAAATTAATCTAGACATCACCTCTAAGCTGTAGCCATCAACTACCTTGGTAACCAACTGCTAGATCAGTGGCTCCCAACCTGTGGTCCGTGGACCACCAGTGGTCTGCAAGAAAAAAAACATGGTCCACGGCCTCACCTCAAAACCACACAACAAAGAGAATGCCTAGTCTAGCAAAACCCTCTTATAGTGCCAAGGCAACGGGGATGTCGGAAAGGGAGAGGATGAGTACCCATGAAAGCTTACTACTACCACATCACCTCTAGGTGGCAGATGGCGACTACTGGATGGCATATGTTCTGTATCAGAAACTAGAGCTGATGTGGTCTGTCTAGTGCAATTTTCTGAATCAGCACCCCAAATAACCAAATCAAATCTAAAGTTGACCAAAAACTGATTCATAATCCTTTTGGTACTAATGTTGGAGAGTGGTCCCTGGTCAAAAAAAAAAAAGGTTGGGAACCATTGTGCTACATGGATAGAGAAGACATGTTTCTAACTCACCCTATTCATAAAAAAATCAGTATTTCTTTTTTTCTTGCTTGCACTGAAAATCAATAGAATTTGGCCCAAAGTGATTGGAATTTTTAATAAAACTAAACAAGCACACACTACATATTGAGATGACTATAGTACCATAAATTTTATTTTCACTTTCAACACCATAGCCACTTAATGGGGAGCAGGTCTGTACCCACACTTCTAATCCTTGAAATTAGTGTGTTCTATAGAAATTATGAAGGGCACAGGCTCTCTATCTGAATATGGGGACAGGAGAGAAAAGGCCTAATATCACGTTTTTGCCTATATGCTCAGTCAACATTGTTTTGAACAGGAGAACAGAACTGTGAGTCAAAATGAAATCTTAAAAATCCTGATGGCTAGAGAAAAATATCCACCTGCAGTCTCCTGACTGAAAGCATGCAAAGTCTACCGATAACTCTAATTCTTAAGCAGTGCCATGCATCAACTGGAGAAGTTAATTGGATTAAACATGGATGGGACAGAATTGATAAAGGAAAGAAGACAGCAACACTTACTCTCAACAGCGTGCACTGCAAAAATGAGCAGGATTAAGAAAAGAAAGAGAGAAATGTTCAGAGCTCCACACTGTAAAGCAAGGATGCAAAAATCAAAGGCAATTTTTAAAATTAATTCTGTTGATAGGAGCACTGGTTATGTTGCCTACAAGACCCTGAGCCTACAGCATACATTTTGTGAAATCTCCACCAATATAATCAACCAGAGATGAAGCATTGGCTGTCTATTGCTGGACAGTAGGAGCTACAGAATCACAGATGAAATCAATATGCTATATGCGGGACTATATCAAGTGTTTCTCAACCTGTCCCAGCTGAGCCATCCTTGTGAATGTGCTTTGCAAAAAGATGATTTCATTGAACACAGAGTATAGAGTATTCAGTCTTGGGTGTGCAACACAAAGAAGGGGAAATGATTCAAATTCCTGCTACTCTCTTTCAAAGTCTTCCCTACAAAGTTTCAGAATGAGTGCAACAGACAATATTGTATCTTTACACTTACAGTATACAAAGTCTAGCAAGGAATTATTTGGCCTTGAAAATGGCGATGTATAGCCATTCTAATATCACAGGTGGATAGGATGCCTATCACGCAAGCCAGCATCCTCTTTGTAGCATATACATATATAAGTGCAACCTGTGCATGTGTAAATTCCTAGTTGGCTTAATCCCCAAACCTCCCATTGTATGCCAGCTTTCAACTCATGGGAGGAACTGCTGCTGCATGCAAGTGGGGAGGGGAAAAGAGATTCAGGCCCTTAAGCTCCAGCTGTTTTAAACTGAGGGCAAGCAGAGAGATGTATTCCATTTGAGAGCACACCCTTATTTCCACCTAATAGTGCTGAAACTTCGTCCCTGTGATCTATTCTGCTTCCTCTACCCTAAACAAGTGATGTCAATTTAAGGGCTATTCTGTTAAGTTTTCACAATGTTGTTCAACAGGAAAACACAGCATTTTCTATTATGATTGATTTGACAGGTGATCTCTAGAGCTGAGATTATACTTAGGACCAAATTGCTAGAGATACTATTCAAATTCACTATATTTCACTATATTAAACATGTATTTATATCTATGAGGTTTAATATACATGAATGAACTGCTCCAACATACCTATTCTAAATTTCACTAAAGTCAAAGGAGACCAAATAGTATATGGGGTTGCCTCACTTGTCTTTCAAATGATACTTTATGGAGTAGAAATCAAAGGAAGACCTTATGTGGTCAAACACTTCATAAAAATGAAAATTCTAAAATTGTGTATATCTCTATGAAGTAGAAACAGTGAGAGGATGAGGAAATAACTGAAAATGACAAAATATGAGCCTTGGAAGGAATGATGGACTTTTGAAAGAGCAAGAAAATAGGATGCACAAATGTCAGATATGGGAAAACTTAAAATATTTAGAGAAAAATACAGTTTTAGCAAAATAACATTTTTTGTGAAATTTCAAGAGACAGGATAGAACAGAGATGATTCATGTATCTAAACAAGATGAATACTTTTGATGATGTTGATTTTCACATCTAAAACAAGATTCTAAAAACAGGAAAATAGTAGCGTTTACCAAAGACTAAATTTGACCAAAGACTAACAGTTGAAATATATATATGAATGGCTAGTAATAAGATTATTAGCAGAATTAATTGGTAGCACATTTCCATTTACTAGGGTATTTGTGGAATCCTTGGCAAAGGACAGTGATGTTAGGGGAAGAAGTGGAAAGAACAAAAAAAAAATTCCAAAGTTGCCGTTTGGGAAGATACGGGAAGCAAAAGCCAAACAGAAAATATACGTTTTGCCTTTTTAAAAGTTTCCAATATTACAAGAATGTGTTATTCAACAAGAAACAATCAATAGGTCAATGACGTATATCGAGTACTAATCTATAGAACAGTCACACCGAGGCTCTGAAAAGATCTATTGCACTTTGATAGTAGGAATAAAAAACTAATAATGCAGAGTAGCCAAGCATAAACCTTGAGAGGAAACCTTTATAAGGGTTGCAGACAATAGCTTCAGTTTATCAAATGGATATGTGTGCTTTGTTCATTTAGAAAAAAAAAACCCTGAAAAAAAGCAAAATATTCCTTTCATGAAGTACTTTATTCACTTTAGGTCACAGTCCAAAAGTTTGAATCTATATATTCACATCCTGACTTTCATATGAGAAAGAAACAGAACTACACAACAGTCTGCAGCATTGTAATGTGAAGGTTTTTGGATTACAACTGTAACAGAAACAAGGCAAAGACTGAAATCCTGTTCAAGCTGCTAATTCTTGAATTAAAATGAGCAATTCAGAGCAATGAACAGGGAAACAACAAGTTCTGTATTTCAGTTAGTGTTCCAAGTCATGACTGCATAGCTGCAGGGAAGAGGAGAGCTTCTTGTACAACAGAGTGCTAGATAACACCCTACACAAGCATGTAACAGTTCAAGCAATAGAATAACCCAAACGTATGCCAGTTCAAGGGACTAACTGTTGTTGCTTTGAAATAATGTCAACTTGTATCTTTAGGATATTTTAAATATATTTATTTGGGGTATCCTATGAAAGTGAGAGCTTGTATGGTTTTATGTGTTGAGTGTTGGACTACTGCACTGAGACCAGAGTTCAAATCTTTCCTTGGCCATAGTGTGAACCCATTACGTGACCATGGGCAAGAGACACTCTTGTCCTCATAGGAAAGCAAAAGCAAGCCCCATCTGAAGCAATCTTGCCATAGTTCTGCCTTAAAGCAGGTATGGGCAAATTTCAGACCTCCAGGTGTTTTGGACTTCAACTCCCACAATTCCTAACAGCCCACAATTCCTAACCGGCTGTTAGGAATTGTGGGAACTGAGGTCCAAAACACCCAGAGGGCCAAAGTTTGCCCATACCTGCCTTAGGGGCATCATAAGTTGGAAATAACTTCATGAACGATCATGTGAAATTGTGCTGAAATTTTACTGAGGAATGTTCATGTTTTACTTTGTAAACCATTCTAATATTTGTAATTGAAAACTGTTAATAAATGTTTTAAATAATGTTAGTTTATTATTTAAGTTGTTAAATTAATTCCTGATGATAATACTTATTGGCTGCTTTAAAATTTTAATCCTGACACTGACATGGCTATTTATAGTATCAGATTTACGAAAGAAAAACAAAGATCTGGTTAGACTAAATGTAGCAAGAGGTAGGGAAATAAGTATTTCTTCTGTGGTTCATGACAGTTAACATTTCTTGAAAAATCAGAACAAAGGTGGGAATATCTGTGGCTTTCCGCAAGTTTTCAGAGTACAACATGTCATTCCTCATCACTAGCTTGTATAACAGCCCTAGATAGCTACAACAGAAAAAGGCAACATCACAAGAAACCATTCAGAAGAATATAAACTACTTTACCATGAACATGAGACTGCTGGAAGCTTTTTCCTGGTGCAAAGTGAAAATTGCCAGCTACCTGTAAAAAGACAACCACACTTCATTGAACTATTCAGCAACCCATAGTGTGCAAGTTTGAAAATAATCTGTATCAAAACTCAGATTTTGATACTGATGTTGTATACAAATCATCCAACATTAGGTAATACAACAACAGAGAAAAATACTGGACACAAACAGAAGATACCGTAATGCATTATTCACTTCCATAGCCAGAATCATCATTCCTGTATGTGCAAACCCTAGATACCCAAGGAATATAGCACTCTTAAAATAGTAATTTTAGTAGTAGTACTTAGTTAGATCTTTAATGGTAGGATAATATTTTTTTCTTTTTCTTTTTTATGTTCGTTTTCTCTTTTTCTTCCTTTTGTTTCTATATTTTGAATGCACAAAAAAAAGTTTGTTTCCTGGACACCTTTGGCATTAGGAGTCCAAACATCTGACAAAATAAAAGTGATAAAAATGACTAAACTTACTTTGTTAACTTCTAGAAATCCATACACTTTGCAGCCTTCATTTTTCTGTTCTTGCATTTTCTGGCTGAATCCTTCCCTCTTGCATTGTTCTATAGTATCTGGATTTTTGAAGGCCCAGCCTCGTCGCCTATATGCTTCTCGCACATCATCACAAGTATTACAGCACCTGTGATAAATAAATCGACATTACATTCAGTGAACGCGTTCAGCTCCAAAATCATAGTGCATCTACAAAGCTGAAAATGTTCCCTTTCACTCTGAAAATATTGTTTTACCTAGAATTCAGTATTGCCTACTTACCCTGGTAGGCTGAATTCATGTATTTGTTTTCCAAAACCAGATGGATAGTCACTTCTAGTTTTGTATAAAAGACCACCGCGCTTGAAATCATTTTCCTGGTGAGTTCTAACATGGAATTTTCCATTCAGAGAGATTTTACATAAACATACAGGGCTAAATTAGATCCTGGGGTTTACTGTAACTAGCTTCCATGTGTAAATAACTGCTTTTAAAACTTATACTTTGGCTCAAATACAAGCATTTTTGTACAACCATATATAGTCCTCTCTGCTATTATGACTTTACTCACGGAAGTAACTTACAGGAGCCTTCCTGTGAGCATAGTAAAGCAATCAAATCCTATACACAGTTAGGCTCCCATTCCCTCTCTATATAACACGGACCAACATTCCCAAAACGGCACCAGTTTTCCTCTTTCAGCTCTATGAACATGTGCCCACTACAAGTCATCATCCACTCACTCACAGAAAATCATAACCATATTTAAGAAATTAGAGCTGACATGGAGTATCCAATGAAATTTTCTGAATCAGCACTCCAAATAGTCCCAGGAACAGGCCTAAAAACTAAGACACCAAGGTTTTTTTGTTGGGCTGAGTCATTAATGCCACACATAGTTGCTATGTGTGAAACAGAAGGCTAGTGATGTTCATCCTTGCCCATTTATTAACTATGATGGTCTCCTGAGCCCCATCAACCCCATCTTTAAGTAATCAGAACAGGAAAAAACATTCCTGACTATACGCAACTATGTAATCACTTATTTCCAGAAGATGTAGTACAGTGGTTCTCAACCTGTGGGTCCCCGGGTGTTTTGGCCTTCAATTCTCAGAAACCTTAACAGCTGGTAAACCGGCTGGGATTTCTGGGAGTTGTAGGCCAAAACACCTGGGAACCCAGAGGTTAAGAACCACTGATCTAGAAGTTACTATGGCTATGCAATCCTTTTGCTCAATCCCATAGGTCAAAATGAAAGAAGCCAAACATACTTTATGTCCTCAGCCTCTGCTCCATAACAGCTTTCACAGCGATCAGGATCTAAAGAGTTTGGATCAAATATCGTCTCCTCTTCTTTTCCTAGCTCTGAAATAAAAACAGACACAATAATTGTACCAGCAACAAACAGATTAGGCGTTACTCTATCAATGCAGTGTACTCCCAGCCATTGCTAAAACAGGCGCACCTCCATTAGCAATAGGAAATACGTGGCCCTTATTTAGACAAGGTGCTTATTTTGTGATTTCAACTACCTTCACACCAGATGTCAAAGAATAAACCCCCATTGTTAGCATCTTGTTGAAATACTGCTCCCACAGTGGAACAGCGAATCTATTCTACCATGTCTCTCTGCCTCTGGAGTCACATGCTTGCCATCTTTATCCAAGCGCTGCTTGAAGAGATTGTGTTCGACGTCTAACTGTTGCTCTCCAGCCACATCCATCGCATCAATGCTCAAATCTGAAAAACACCAAGCAGGATAAGATTTTCTAAGATTTCAAAATGGTACTTTAAAGTTGCAACTGCATGATATACTCACTGCGTTGACATAGAACAAAGGACACAGAATATAGAGTTATTCTCACAAAAACCCTCCAAGGCTTACTATGGTTGAATAGCATTTGCTATTAAAAAACCACCAAATATTTTTAAATGACATCTACAGTGTTATAAGTGGCTATACAAATAAAGGGACGTTCACTAGGTAGTACAGCACAGACCTACACAAATAAGGCTAATCAATCCCCAACTAAAAAGATCTCCCACAGAAAGGCTGGGAAGGACATAGCCCCAATACAGTAACAATGTCCTTATAACCAGTTATGTACAAAAGAGCTTTCTACAAATAAGAATTCAGGATGACATGTGCCACAATTCATCAAATGCTGCAGTGTAAAAAGTGATAAGCAACTTGCCCAGTTTCACTGCTGAAGTCTGAAAATGGAGAAAAAAACCCACCTTGCACTATTTCAAAACTACCACCTAAGGACTGACAACCCTCTCACACCGTCAAAAACATTGTTTCTGCAAAGGTTTTAAAAAACTTGATAACAATGTCAAAATATTGTCCAATTCTTCACTGTTTGATATAACCAAAAAGGCAGATTACACCGCATTTACTTACAAGCACATGGCATATGTGGAAAGACAACATCTATGTTTATCCGTAGTTTGTCTCCTCGTGACTTGTCAACGTATAATTCTGGGTGAACCTGATGAAACAGATAAATTTATTTTAAAAAATCATTTCATCTAGAAATTCACAGGAACTGTTTCGCTGCCTTCCAAATTTTGTTATGGACATGCGCTTCTAGCCACCCTACTTTCAGACAATGTAAGAGAAAAGGTTAATACAAGTTAATAATGTAGGATGCCAGAGAATGTCAAGGTTAGAGGCTATCGTATATAACACACCATAGCCAGCCTTGATTACCTGACTAACAGGATTTAAAGAATGTAGCTCAAGAGCATTATCATATTCAGAATCATAATGATTGAGTTACAAGTTAACTTTTGTCTTCCTGTTCAGGTCATAATCTCTAGTGAAGAAAGTGAGAATACCTAGAGAAGCATTTATTGCTAGACGTTACTGGGGCAGGAGAATGAACACTATAACATTATTGACCTCCTTTGATCAGGCAAGCATGAAGGAACAGAGGATCTCAGTGAGCAGGAAACAGAAACACACTGTGCATTCCCTTTAATCTGTAAGAAAAACTAGCCAACATATGTTACATATATCTGTTATATCTAATCAGGAAAACAGAGCTTCTTATACAAAATTATCATGATGAGGTCTAGATAACTTTTTATCAGCTGTGAAAACTTTTTAATGTTTTAATCACTTTTATTCTAAGAAATTAATGATAGCAAACATGGGCTCTTTCTTAGCTTTACCAGTTGTCACGTGAAAACACTGGTACGCTGAAAAATAATTTCTTACAGTAAGGCAATGAACAGGGGTCTGGCTCTAAGGTTTCATGGGCTGATACACTATCTGTAATTATTGATACTTCCAACATCAGAATGTAAAGACGAAGCCAGAATTGTATTTGGAGCAGAGCTAAATTCACTTACTTCCTTTGTGAGATAGTACTGGAGCTCTGAGAAGAACAGCAAGAACATGATGAGGCCACTTATCACAGTCACTGTACATAAAAAGAAAAGCAAGCATTACATATAACCATATGTTTCAGTTTGATCTCATGCTAGCATCTGGCAACATGAGAAGCCGTTTTATCAGTCTCTATACTGAATAAACAGGTTGGTTGATAATTGAGCAAGTTAAATGCCCTTAAATACTTCCCAGAAGTTTCCAAAAATACAATAATCCCTTAAGAGATAAATCCATATTGAGGAGTTTCCTGCCTTCATGATAAAGTATTTAGGAGATTCATGAAAGGTAGTGTTCTAGGCCACAGAAATGAAGGAGAGAGAGAGAGACAGAGAGAGAGAGAGAGAGAGAGAGAGAGAGAGAGAGAGAGAGAGAGAGAGAGAACATAGAATGCAAACTCTTTCCTTCTCCAATAAGCTTTTTGGGAGTGGTAGAGCAGAATGAGAGCACACTTAAACCAAAACGTATGTAACCATCTCAATGTCGGTTTTATGCCTTCTAAGGAATTTTTTTCTACAACAAATATCACTTTTATGTACGAACATAAACGTGTCACCTGTCACCTGAGTTTTTTTGTTTTGTTTTTAATACAAGAGTGTAAGACATAAATCAATGGCCAGGTGAAACTTTTCCACAGAGGAACATAAGACAAAATAAACACCTGGCAGAGATATATGGTGTGCTCTTTAAAAAGTAAAATTGATAGCATGAACATATAGCTGTAGGAGACAATATGCTGTGGGATATATTTCAGAGAAAGGCATTGCCAAAATTATCTCTGAATCTTCCTTGTCTAAAGAATATAATACAGTAATTATAAAAATGTAGATACAAGTTAATAATCTGGTTCAGGTCCAGGTTATTTGGCCAACCGCATCCCCTTGTATGAACCTGCCCGGACCTTGAGATCTTCAGGAGAAGCCCTTCTCTCGGTCCCACCTCCATCTCAAGCTCAATTAATGGCAACAAGAGAGGGCCTTCTTTCTCGGTGGGTACCCCTCGACTTTGGAACTTCCTGCCCACAGAAGCCAGAATGGACTCCTCCCTGCTATCCTTCTGGTGACAGGCTAAAACCTTTTATTCAGATAGACTTTTAAAAAAAATATGAAAGTGTTAAAGATCAATTCAAGGTGCTGTGGTTTTTTAAATTTTTGAATGTTGTTTTATGATGTTTACATTTGTATAATGGATGATAGTTTGATAGCTGGGTCCCAGTGTCGTGAGCATTACACTGTTTCCGGAACGCTGCTTTGAGTACGCCGACTGCGTAACGCAGACGCGGGACGATATCACTGAAGAAATTTAATGCAGGGAGGACACAGATAATAGTGAAGAAATGTAACAATTCTTCAACGAAAAATGATATACAACAGTTTGGGAAACGGTTTTGGAAGACCTTACAAGGGACAGAAATCAGCAATCTCACCCAAAATATTATTAAACGGTTAAATGTTGTTTCCAGCCCACATCCAGGCTGACCACAAACTCGAGGGAGTTGGGCACAAATTCAACGTGCTTGCCAAAAACTCAGGGGCAGCTCCGTTCTCCGAAACTGCTCAATAAACTGGATTAGATTCATTTTACACCACTCCTCCTATTTCTCTCCCCCTTTCTCTCCTTCCTTCTAATACAACAAACTATCTTCTAGACTCCCCCCCCCCCGGCCCGCATCTCTCAGTCCGCCCGCCCGCTCTCACTCTGCCCTCTCTCTCAACCACATGGTTGGACATGTGTTCCCTTCCCTCATTCACAACCCCAGTTGCACTATCAGTGTAACAGGGACCCAGTTATCATACTATCACCGTATAATGTTTGCTGTGTTATATTTTAATCCTTGTTTGCCTGAGCTTGCCCCCATGTAAGCCATCACAAATCCCTTCGGGGAGATGGTGGCAAGATACAAAAATAAGTTGTTGTTATTATATAATATGTTTTCATGGTTTTTAACTGGGGACTTTTTCATACTGGTTATATTAAATCCTGTTTTAATGTTTGTACATTTTTACATTGTTATGCTGATGTCACTTTTGTGTTAAGCCACTTTGAGTCCCCTTCAGGGGAGATAAAGCAGGGTATAAATAAATGTAGTAGTACCGTAGTAATCCCTTAGCTGGAAACTGAAAATCCACAGTTGTCTACAAGAGTTGCTGAGAATGTGAAAGGTGGCTCAAGGTCCACTAATTTGGGTGTCATTCCCAAAATCACTTCACAATACAGTGTTCCCTCACTTATTGCTGGGGTTAGGATCCAGGACCTCCCGCAATAAGTGAAAAACCATGATGTAGGAATACTCTATTTTAATATTTATACATTATTTTAGTAGTTATACGCTATTTTAAGTCTTTATAAACTTAAAATAAGGTGAAAGGAAGGAAGGAAAGGCCCTTCAATTGCTGTTGCTTAATTGCGGTTGATTATTGTTTTAATCTTACTGCTATTGCTTAACTTTACCTCTCCATTGGCACCCCCTTGTCAAGGGGGAGAGGCTTGCGTACCCTAATGAAGTTGTGAACTATGGTGGCGGTGGCATAATATCCACTGGTAGGGCCTCCCATGACAGACAGGTCACAACCGAAGGGTCTGAGAAAGAGCATCAATGGGCAGGATGGGCTCTCTAGCCTTTTGGCAACCATCCTAGTAGAAGGAAAACTCTGATTTCAAACCCGGGCAGATGGTGCTCGTCTAACCCTGTAAGGTCAACCATCTAGAGAAGGAAACTCAAACCAAACCTATGACCTGAGGACCTCGCTGCCACCGTCCTAAGCTTGCTAGGCCCTGGCAGATGAACCTTTGATTTAAAGGATGAGGCCAGTTCTGTGCACGCTGTGCTCCACCAGAAAAATCCATTGCACAGGCTTGAAGGACACATCCAACTTCCGAATAGTCATCAATGCGCTTGTAAAAAGCGTGGGATGAGTCCTTCCTAAGAATCTTCGTTCGCGAAGTAATGCCAGAGAGAGAGATTGTTTAACTTGTATTTATGGTTTATATAGTGTATTGATTGTGGCATTGGATTGCCTTGTTGGCTGCGCTGAGTTCCCCCTCAGGGGTTGAGAAAGGCGGGGGTAAAAACGCTGTAAATAAAATAAATAAATTCAAGGCTGGAGGGAGGGACGGAGGAGGGGGAAAGCGCCTTGAAGAGTGGCGGTAGTAAAACCCCACAAAATAGTGAAAATACCATGACATATATTCTAAATTAATATTTTTTTAATCTGCAAAACAGCGATTCTGCAATAAGCGAACTGCGAAGAAGTGAGGGAACACCGTATTGTGTATACCAGGGCTGCTCGCAACGTCGATCGCGATTGACCGGTCGATCGCGGTCCCAGAACTGGTTGATTGCAGCCAGATTTCAGAGGGGCGCTTCTGCCTCGTGCGCAGCGCATCTTCCTCAGCTTCCTCTGGCTGCCCGAGGTGACTCCCCCACCTTCATCCTCAGTGCTGTTGCAGCGTGGCCTGAGGAGAAGGGAGGGAGAAGGAGGAGGGCAGCAGAGGGAAGGAGGGGCCGGGCGCCCGGCCCGCACATTTGGAGCACACAGCAGCACGTGAAGATGAGCCACGAGGGAGGACAATAGCAAGAAGACTTTGGCAGCCATTTCCTGCCAAAGCCATCTGCGACTGCAAGGAGATCATCTGCTTGGCCACATTGATCAACATTGAATGGCCTAGCAGCTGAAAGGTCTGTGTGCTTTCATTCTGCCTGTTTGTTTATATCTGTGGAATTATGTCAGGGTGGGAGAAAGAACTCTTGTCTGGATGGATTTTTTAATGTCCCATTGGCCACATTGATCAGCATTGAATGGCCTTGCAGCTGAAAGGTCTGTGTGCTTTCATTCTGCCTGTTTATATCTGTGGAACTATGTCAGGGTGGGAGAAAGAACTCTTGTCTGTTTTGAGGTAAGTGTGAATGTTTCAACTGGCCACCTTGATTAGCATTTAATGGCCTTGCAGTTTCAAGATTGGCTTCTTACTGCCTGGTTTATATACCTGTGGAATGTCCAGGGTGCAAGAACCATCTCACTGAGGTAGGGATATACGGGCACATCATTCAAAAAGCACTCCTGGCCATCTGGTCATCCATGAGCAGCAGCCATAGATTGACACATAGAACAACATAGACGGACAGCAACAACATCTTTCAACCACCACCCCAACCCCTCCCCCGGCGCAGAAAACGTTCAACCTAAAATAAACCTCCAGCAAAACCTAGGTAGATCATTTTGACTTGGTTGTTTTATAAGTAGCTCGCATGCTGAAAAAGTGTGAGCACACCAGGTGTATATAATTACATTCAGGATTCAAAGGGTGCATCTACAGCAGGCCTGGCCCAACATGGGCCCTCCCTCCAGGTGTTTGGGACTCCAACTCCCACCATTCCGAACAGCCTCGGGCCCCTTCCTTTCCCCCCTCAGCCACTTAAGCATACTACAGAGCAGGCCTGGGCCAACTTGGGCCCTCCAGGTGTTTGGGACTCCAACTCCCACCATTCCCAACAGCCTCAGGCCCCTTCCTTTCCCCCTCAGCCACTTATGCATCCTACAGAGCAGGCCTGGCCCAACTTGGGCCCTCCAGGTGTTTGGGACTCCAACTCCCACCATTCCCAACAGCCTCAGGCCCCTTCCTTTCCCCCTCAGCCGCTTAAGCATACTACAGAGCAGGCCTGGGCCAACTTGGGCCCTCCAGGTGTTTTGGACTCCAACTCCCACCATTCCCAACAGCCTCAGGCCCCTTCCTTTCCCCCCTCAGCTGCTTAAGCATACTACAGAGCAGGCCTGGCCCAACTTGGGCCCTCCAGGTGTTCTGGATTCCAACTCCCACCATTCCCAACAGCCTCAGGCCCCTTCCTTTCCCCCCTCAGCCGCTTAAGCATACTACAGAGCAGGCCTGGGCCAACTTGGGCCCTCCAGGTGTTTGGGACTCCAACTCCCACCATTCCCAACAGCCTCAGGCCCCTTCCTTTCCCCCCTCAGCCGCTTAAGCATACTACAGAGCAGGCCTGGCCCAACTTGGGCCCTCCAGGTGTTTTGGACTCCAACTCCCACAATTCCTAACAGCCTCAGGCCCCTTCCTTTTCCCCCTCAGCCACTTAAGCATACTACAGAGCAGGCCTGGCCCAACTTGGGCCCTCCAGGTGTTTGGGATTCCAACTCCCACCATTGCCAACAGCCTCAGGCCCCTTCCTTTTCCCCCTCAGCCGCTTAAGCATACTACAGAGCAGGCCTGGGCCAACTTGGGCCCTCCAGCTGTTTTGGACTCCAACTCCCACCATTCCTCACAGCCTCAGGCCCCTTCCTTTCCCCCCTCAGCCGCTTAAGCATACTACAGAGCAGGCCTGGCCCAACTTGGGCCCTCCAGGTGTTTTGGACTCCAACTCCCACCATTCCTCACAGCCTCAGGCCCCTTCCTTTCCCCCCTCAGCCACTTAAGCATACTACAGAGCAGGCCTGGGCCAACTTGGGCCCTCCAGCTGTTTTGGACTCCAACTCCCACCATTCCTCACAGCCTCAGGCCCCTTCCTTTCCCCCCTCAGCCGCTTAAGCATACTACAGAGCAGGCCTGGGCCAACTTGGGCCCTCCAGGTGTTTGGGACTCCAACCCCCACCTTTCCTAGCAGCCCCAGGCCCTTTCCCTTTTCCCCCTCAGCCGCTTAAGCATACTACAGAGCAGGCCTGGGCCAACTTGGGCCCTCCAGGTGTTTGGGACTCCAACTCCCATCATTCCCAACAGCCTCAGGCCCCTTCCTTTCCCCCCTCAGCCGCTTAAGCATACTACAGAGCAGGCCTGGGCCAACTTGGGCCCTCCAGGTGTTTTGGACTCCAATTCCCACCATTCCCAACAGCCTCAGGCCCCTTCCTTTCCCCCCTCAGCTGCTTAAGCATACTACAGAGCAGGCCTGGCCCAACTTGGGCCCTCCAGGTGTTCTGGATTCCAACTCCCACCATTCCCAACAGCCTCGGGCCCATTCCTTTCCCCCCTCAGCCGCTTAAGCATACTACAGAGCAGGCCTGGGCCAACTTGGGCCCTCCAGGTGTTTGGGACTCCAGCTCCCACCATTCCCAACAGCCTCAGGCCCTTCCCTTTCCCCCTCAGCCGCTTAAGCATACTACAGAGCAGGCCTGGGCCAACTTGGGCCCTCCAGGTGTTTTGGACTCCAACTCCCACAATTCCTAACAGCCTCAGGCCCCTTCCTTTTCCCCCTCAGCCGCTTAAGCATACTACAGAGCAGGCCTGGCCCAACTTGGGCCCTCCAGGTGTTTGGGACTCCAACTCCCACCATTCCCAACAGCCTCAGGCCCTTCCTTTCCCCCCCTCAGCCGCTTAAGCATACTACAGAGCAGGCCTGGCCCCACTTGGGCCCCCCAGGTGTTTTGGACTCCAACTCCCACCATTCCCAACAGCCTCAGGCCCCTTCCTTTCCCCCTCAGCCACTTAAGCATACTACAGAGCAGGCCTGGCCCCACTTGGGCCCTCCAGGTGTTTTGGACTCCAACTCCCACCATTCCCAACAGCCTCAGGCCCCTTCCTTTTCCCCCTCAGCCACTTAAGCATACTACAGAGCAGGCCTGGCCCAACTTGGGCCCTCCAGGTGTTTGGGACTCCAACTCCCACCATTCCCAACAGCCTCAGGCCCCTTCCTTTCCCCCCTCAGCTGCTTAAGCATACTACAGAGCAGGCCTGGCCCAACTTGGGCCCTCCAGGTGTTTGGGACTCCAACTCCCACCATTCCCAACAGCCTCAGGCCCCTTCCTTTTCCCCCTCAGCCGCTTAAGCATACTACAGAGCAGGCCTGGCCCAACTTGGGCCCTCCAGGTGTTTTGGACTCCAACTCCCACCATTCCTCACAGCCTCAGGCCCCTTCCTTTCCTCCCTCAGCCACTTAAGCATACTACAGAGCAGGCCTGGGCCAACTTGGGCCCTCCCTCCAGGTGTTTTGGACTCCAACTCCCACCATTCCCAACACCCTCAGGCCCCTTCCTTTCCCCCTCAGCTGCTTAAGCATACTACAGAGCAGGCCTGGCCCAACTTGGGCCCTCCAGGTGTTTGGGACTCCAATTCCCACCATTCCCAACAGCCTCAGGCCCCTTCCTTTCCCCCCTCAGCCGCTTAAGCATACTACAGAGCAGGCCTGGGCCAACTTGGGCCCTCCAGGTGTTTGGGACTCCAACTCCCACCATTCCCAACAGCCTCAGGCCCCTTCCTTTCCCCTCAGCCGCTTAAGCATACTACAGAGCAGGCCTGGGCCAACTTGGGCCCTCCAGGTGTTTTGGACTCCAACTCCCACCATTCCTAACAGCCTCAGGCCCCTTCCTTTTCCCCCTCAGCCGCTTAAGCATACTACAGAGCAGGCCTGGCCCAACTTGGGCCCTCCAGGTGTTTGGGACTCCAACTCCCACCATTCCCAACAGCCTCAGGCCCCTTCCTTTTCCCCCTCAGCCGCTTAAGCATACTACAGAGCAGGCCTGGCCCCACTTGGGCCCCCCAGGTGTTTTGGACTCCAACTCCCACCATTCCCAACAGCCTCAGGCCCCTTCCTTTCCCCCCTCAGCCGCTTAAGCATACTACAGAGCAGGCCTGGCCCCACTTGGGCCCTCCAGGTGTTTTGGACTCCAACTCCCACCATTCCCAACAGCCTCAGGCCCCTTCCTTTCCCCCTCAGCCGCTTAAGCATACTACAGAGCAGGCCTGGGCCAATTTGGGCCCTCCAGGTGTTTTGGACTCCAACTCCCACCATTCCCAACAGCCTCAGGCCCTTCCTTCCCCCCCTTTCCCCCTCAGCCGCTTAAGCATACTACAGAGCAGGCCTGGGCCAACTTGGGCCCTCCAGGTGTTTGGGACTCCAACTCCCACCATTCCTCACAGCCTCAGGCCCCTTCCTTTCCCCCCTCAGCCGCTTAAGCATACTACAGAGCAGGCCTGGCCCAACAGGTGTTTTGGACTTGGGCCCTTCCAGGTGTTTGGGACTCCAACTCCCACCATTCCTCACAGCCTCAGGCCCCTTCCTTTCCCCCCTCAGCCGCTTAAGCATACTACAGAGCAGGCCTGGGCCAACTTGGGCCCTCCAGGTGTTTGGGACTCCAACTCCCACCATTCCCAACAGCCTCAGGCCCTTCCTTTTTTAAGCTGAGGGGGCCCCAGGAAGGGCCTGAGGCTGCCGCTTAAGGAGCAGGCCTGGGCCAACTGGGAGGTGTGGGAAGCCCCAAACACCTGGAGGGAGGGCCCAGGTTGGCCCATGCCTGCCTGCCTGCCTGCCTGCCGTGGAATGAATGGCAGTGGCATTGCCCTGGCAGTGAGAGCGGTGCCCACCCGCGTCCCCCCTCCGCCCCAGGCCCAGCGGGGCCCTTCTCACCCAGCGCCCCGCCGCAGGTCTTGATGCGGAAGTCTTCCAAAGTCTTGGGGAAAGCGTCGAACCTCTTCAGCCTCGAGAGAGAAGACTCCATGGCCGGCGCTCTCCCCGCCCACCCGGAAGTGGCGGCCGACTTCCGGCCCTGGCCCCGCCCCCTAGCAACCGGCACGCGCGGGTTTGACTCGGACTGAGAGCCAGCCTGCCTGAGGCACGCGCCACTGCCACCTAGCCAGCGGGAATTGGCTCCTGCAGTCCTTCCCCCGCCTTCCAGCTGGACAAAAGGGGGAAAATGTTTGTCAAAGCAAGCTTTTTCATTGAAGTGTCTCTCTCTCTCTATATTTCAGGCCTGGGCCAACTTGGGCCCTCCCTCCAGGCGTTTTGGACTTCAACTCCCACCATTCCTAGCAGCCTCAGGCCCCTGGAAGTTTCATTGTTGGAGTCAAATCTCCCCTCCTCCTCCCCCCCCCCCCGAGCCATTTCTTCAGGTTTGGAAACAAGAAATAGTCACTCGGGGCTAAATCCGGAGAATAGGGCGGATGAGGGTAAAGCGGAATGGAGGCTTTTAGCAGAAGTACTGTCAGGAGAGAGTGATGCACAGCAAAGGTTTCAGTATAGCTGGCTTTAGAATAGCGAGGCAGCTCGCCAAAAGCCATGGCGGGAATAATCAGCTCTGATTGGCAGAAAGGCACAAGCAGTGATTTGCTAGGAGAACATCATGTGCCTTCTAGATAAAAAGCGGCCTGATTGGCCCATAGTCCACCATGCTGCGTTGTTTACATTGTAGCTGAATGGTTAGAAAGCGCGCATGGGCAAATGAGGCCATTCCTGTTGGCAGGCACAGGGAATGGCCGTAGAAATGTTGCGATTCAGGAACATCTTGCCCATATGGCAGATAACATACTGTGAGAATGAAAAATTAATACTGCGCCACATCTTTTAACAAATGAGAGTGTAATGCTGAACAATGCTTTGTTTAATTGGGTAATGAAATGGGCTCATGAGTGCCAGCCTATTGCAAGTTGTGAAGATGGGCGGGATCAAGGGTCTGTCGCCATTGAATGTATAAAAACTGAGTGTTGGCATTTGTTCGGGCTCTGCCATATTAGCAGCTTTTATGCTAGGCAGACTCCGTCAGCTGATGTTTTGCAAATAAAGTGGGCTTCAATTGTACCAGTATCAATTGTTGCGTTTTCCGTCCCTGCGCCCGCACGAAAGTCGCCGCCTGAGAGTTAGAAGTATTTGCCTGGGAGTTTTGGGACTCCAGATTGCTGCTACAAGGGAGCAATTCAAATCAAAAACTTTATTACGGTCACAGACCAGCACAAAGTGGGCACAAGGGAGCAATTTGTATCCCAATCGGGCGGTCTGTCCATGTAAGCGAACTACGCGGCCGCGTGGGGCGCCATCCTGGATGGGCGCCGCCACGTCGGCCGCACTGCCGTAGCAAACCTCCCTGCTGCTGGCCTGCTACCTGCAGCATCTGAGCATGCGTGGACATTTTCCATTTTCGCGCATGCCCAGAACTGCCGGAGCTGAACTTCGAAGGCCTTTCCTAGCGCTTCCTGGTGCCCACTGCTGGCCCCTCCCATGGGGCGTTGCATAGGGCAAGGGAGAGCGCTCTCCCACCCTCTGCAACGCCCTGTGGGTGGGGCTGGCAGGGGGAACCAGGAAGCGCGAGAAGGGGCCTTCGGAGGCCTTCAAATTGCACAGGGCAAGGAATGGCGGCGCGCGGGAGGAATGGAAGGAGCGCACGCAAGGTACCACTTAAAATTTGGGGGTGGGCACCAAAATAATGTTGGGGGGGAATGTTTTTTGGGTGGGGCGCCAAAATAATGTTCGCCTACCATTGGAAATTACCTTAGACCGCCCCTGATCCCAATTCATGGATTGTTGCCATGGGAACTGTACATGTGTGGACCCTTGCATTGTCCTGGTGCAAATGCGGTCATTCCCCCCCCCCCCATCCTAATTAAATCGACCCCATAAGTTGGCATATTTGCCATTGATTGTTTTACCCTTTTGAAGGTAGTCAATGTGGGTTATACTGCATGCATCCCAAAAAACGGTTGCCATGACTTTATTGGCTGACAAACCTACCTTGGCCTTCTTTTGCGCCGATTCACCCCGAGGAAACCCACTGTTTTGACTGCTGTTTGGTCTCTGGTGTGTTGTGGTGGATTCACGTTTCGTCCACGGTTACGAAACAGTGCAAAATCTCATCCATATTGCAGTTGAACAACGCCAAACACTCCTGCGAAATTGTCACACGATTGCGTTTGTGGTCGATTGTGAGCAAACGCGGCACCCATCTTGCGGAAAGCTTTCTCATACTCAAGTGATCATTTAAAATTGAAACCACTGAGCCATGTGAGATGCCTATGGCTGCCACAATCTCTAGCAATTTTCAATCTCCGATCGGCCAACACCATATCGTGGCGTCCACTGGGCGTCCAGAACATTTGGCATCTTCCGTGCTTGTACGGCCACAATGAAATTCAGTAAACCACTTTGTTACCATTGAAATTGATGGTGCAGAGTCCTCATAATATTTATCAAGCTTGGTTTGAATGATTTTTTCCGCAAAAAAGAATGCTTAATGAGCACACAAATTCACTTTTTCCCATTTTCTCTTCAAATTACGCGGTAGTCTGCTATCAAACAGAAACTAAATGACACAGCTTGTTCAAATTTTGACAGGAGTCAACTGACAGATGCCTGTTGACAGGAGCAGTGTTGCCCTTTCAGTTGAGAGGCGGGAAATTAAAAAAGTCACGGACTTATTGACCCGCCCTTACAGGGCCGTAGCCAGGATTTTGATTCGGGGCTGAGTTTGGTTGGGGGGCTGAGACTGGATGGAAGAGGGTCTACCCTAGCAAACCTTTTGTATTGTTATCCCAATAACCCCATTAATGTGGGATATAATGAGCATGGTGATCAGATCATGATTTAAATGCACGTAACAGTTTAAATAATGTACCAGTAAGGCCTTTTCGCGGACCACCCTGAGAATTTCGGGGCTGAAGCCCCTTAGCCCCCCCGGCTACATGCCTGCGCCCTTGTATAGTTTTTTTGTTTTGTTTTGGTGTCAGGAAACTGCAAGTCGTTTCTGGTGTGAGAATTGGCCGTCTGCAAGGACATTTGCCCAGGGGATGCCCAGATGTTTTACCATCCTGTGGGAGGCTTCTCTCATGTCTCCCCGCATGTGGAGTTGGAGCTGACAGACAGGAGCTCACCCCCTCCCGGATTCAAACCACCGAGCTTTCGGTCAGCAGTCCTGCCTGCCCAAGGGTATAACCCTTGAGCCACCAGAGGGTTCCTGATATAATAATAGGTGTAAACTTGCTGAGCAGCATGCCAAGCATTCTTCTATTATAGAAGACTAACCAGTCACTTTTTTGAGATAATTTTTACATTTGGTGATATTTAAGATAACAGTGACAGTAGCAGAAGCAACACTTGTATTTTATGGGTTGCTGTCTGTCTGGGTTGTATATTTTTGGGCTGCATAGCCATGTTCCAGTAGTATTCTCTCCTGATATTTTGCCTGCATCTGTGGCCGACATCTTCTGAGGTTCTGTTGGCAGTGAGGCAAGTGCTGTCTGTCTGTCTGTCTGTCTATCTATCTATGGAATTTCCAGGGTGGGAGGAAGAGCCCTTCTCTGTTTAAAGTAAGCCTGAATTACTATTTGAGTAGTCATGAAGTTTGCAGAGTCACTTGTATGTTCCTTTTATTACTAGGAAGAACAGAGGCTTTGCTTATGGGTAGCTAAAAGATACCCATCTCGCCATTAATGAAAGATGAACATTGATTCAGGAACCATTAGGCTTTGTGAGATAATCTCTCACAGAAAAGGGTATATTCTTTATTTTTGTGTTCAGGCATCCTTCTGCCATAGGTGGAGATGATGCAGTTCTCTAAATCAGTGTTTCCCAACCGCTGTGACGCGGCACAGTAGTGTGCCGTGACGGACCTCCTGCTGTGCCGCGAGAAAAGGTCTCTGCCTCCCTTCCCCCCTCCTCCTGCCAAACTCCTGCTGCTTTTGGGAGGAGGAGGAGGAAGGGCCGGGCGGCGGCGAAGAAAAAGAAGGGGTCATGACTCTCGCCATGACTCTTGCCCCTCACTTGCTGAAGACGCACGGAGGAGCCCCACCCACTGAAGCCCATCCACCACTCATGCTCCTCCTCCTCCGCAGGGCTTCAGCGAGCGAGGGGCGGGAGTCATGGCGGAGAGCGGCGCCAGGGACGAGGGCCATGACTCCCTCTCCTCGCTCGCACTGCCCCCTCAAGGCTGGAGAAGCTGTGGGAGAGCTGAAGCCGGGGGGAGTGGGCGGGGCATGGTGCAGCCTGGCTCCACCCCTCCCCCCACCTTCAGCTCTCCCACAGCTTCTCCAGCCTTGAGGGGGCAGTGCCAAGCCAGCATTGTGCTGGTTCTGCCACCGCTGGCTTGGCACTGCCCCCTCAAGGCTGGAGAGCTGAAGCCAGGGGAGGGGGCGGGGCATGGGCTGGCTCCTCCCCCTCCCCCAGCTTCGGCACTCCCAGCAGCTGCTCCCAGCAGTCCACCATCCGCCAGCCGTTCTTTACTGTGTTAGAGTGTCGTTTTGTGTCATTTTGGTTGGTGGTGTGCCCCCGAATTTTTTTAATGTTAAAAGTGTGCTGCGGCTCAAAAAAGGTTGGGAAACACTGCTCTAAATATTATAGCAGAGCTTTCCAAACCGTGTGTCAGAACACATTGGTGTGTCACTAGTAATCCACAGGTGTGTCACATGAAAAATGATCTGCCTGCTTGAAAGGAGCATGGTGGCCTACCTTGGACAGAATTAGAAGAGGCCCTCAAAGGGCATTTAGTCCAACTCCCTTCAGCCAAGTGGGAAGACACAGTCAAACTCCCCCCCCCCCAAGACAGCTATCCAGCCTCAGTTCAAAAAACATCCAGAGAGGGAGATTCCACTGGAAGAAATCCCCAAAGGGCATCTAGTCCAACCCCTTTCAACCAGACAGGAACGCACCATCAAAGATTGTGATCCAGCCTCTGTTTAAAAATATCCAGAGGGATTTTATCATTTCAGAAATGGAGTGCTGATGCTGTTCAAACATAGGTATTGTTATAACTTTTATAATTTGCACAAATTTTGATCAAGTTGTGGCAATTCTCACTAAAATGGGTAAGTTTCTAATTTTAAAAAAGAAAATCTTCTGCCAATGATGTTTGTGATTAATCACATGGGGTGGCTAGAGAGGAAATTGCACAAGAATCAACTGTAGTACATAAGTATACAGGGGGGGGGGGGGGATCCAAACCTCATTTACACACAAAAGATTGTATGAAATTTATATATAAATAGTCCACAAACTTTTGGGTGGCCACATGATTTCCACACTTGCCTATACTGATAGCAAGAGTTGAACAAACAGATAAATGCAACACCTGATTTCAGGTGGTGAAATGCAAATGTATAAAAATGGGCAGAAGATCAAGAGAAATAGTAACAATATAAAAATGTTTAAACAGAAAAGAAAAGAGGAGAAAAATTAACATGAATATATTTATTATAAATATTAAGAAAATCTGTAGTACAAAAATATTATAAAACATAACCTTTTTGACATTACATTACTGTGAGGCTTAGAACAGGTTAAGGCATTAATTATTAAACTAAAATTTTGTTATAAAATTTATTAATCTGAAAATAATACTTTTTGGCTTGGACTCCTTCCTCTTCTGTATTGAAATATCAGATTTCAAATATTTCCAATGTGTTCAGATAATATCAGCATTTAGTCTGTAATTAATTTTGGATTTTCCCATTAGACATTCAGTAAGTTATACATAGCTCTCTTTGGCTGTCCTGTTTTTCACATTCTGCAACAATATATTTACATACTATGTATATTATCAACCAACCAGTTCTTTCATAATCTGTATTCACGTGATCTTTGCTCACTCTAAACAGTGTGGACTTGTATCATCAAGGATAAAAAGATGGCAGGAAAGTGTCCAAAAATTCAAAACTCAGCTAAGAGAAGGGAATCTTCCAGTTAAAATCTCAGACCTGGGTTAAAAATTATGCAAAACAAAGAAGCTCTCAAGATTTGGGGACTTAATGGGATTTGGATGCTTGCTACTACTTGGTCCTTGTTATTTTGAGTCCTTCTGCGGCAGTCTTTTGGGTGTAGAGCTTATGAGATGTTTCCCAGCTAGGAAGCCATCCCAGCTCCCTGCAGCCAATGACAAACTATGGTTCAGAGATTCATCAAGCTTCCGGGTTTCCAATGCAAGGACAGTAGCCTCAGGCTCCTTTGCCACGGCAGCTAATGAATCTGAGAGTTCTTGATGCAAACCTGAAAGTTCCTGATTTGTTCTGGCACAGGAATCAATATAATCTTGCTTCTGTTTGTTTTGGAGGGACAGCTGCTTTTGTAGAACAAAAACCTAAAAGAGAAAGAGATTATTTCAGTCAGTAACATTTTCAGACGGATACACACTTTGTCTTTTGATGTTATTATTTCTCATTTCTATAATTGGTTAATGCTGTAAGTAAATATTTTGCATACTTAGTGTAATACTGAAGCACAAAATCAGTGGAACATGACCTGCCATTAACAAGGAGGAAAAAGAAGGGCCACCAAGAATTTGGAAGGTTAAAGAAGCACAAATTTTCGCCGGACGATATATTTATTGTAAAAACACCTAAGTGACCTTCTGTAGGGGCTCAGGCAGCATGAAGATACATGTTTTCAGAGGCCGAGAAGGGAAGAGATCATGCTAAGATCCTCACTCTGTGCCAGATGTGAATCACTCACCTGTTTCTGCAGCTTTTCAAGTTCTTTATGGAGGACCTGATGTTCTTCCTAGAGAGATTGAGAAAGCACAAGTTTATTTTCAAAAAGCACACAAGATATGAAGAGAAAAGCATTTGTACAATTTGAATCCTATTTATTGAAATATAACCTTAAGTAACAGATCAGCGATCAGCACTGAAATACAATACTACCAGTATGGTGAGCACAGATTAACCACAGATTCAGATCACCATAGAAATACATTTATTTATTTACTGCTTCTCTCTAAGCCAAGGGAGACTCAAAGCGGTTCACCTCAAAGTAAATGGCAAAATTAAATGCCTCACAAAATATAAAATGCAACACATAACTAAAATACCATATAATAATAGATTAAAACCAGTAAACTATGAAACTCTCTCCAAATGCTTGCTTTAAAAGCCACATTTTAAGCCGTTTCCTAAGCGTCGGGAGGGAGGGTGCTGATTTGATCTGATCTTGCTGGAGAGGGAGTTCCACAGCTGAGGTGCCACCACCGAGAAGGCCCTGTCTCTCGCCCCCACCAGTTGCGCCAACAAGGAGGGTGGGACCGAGAGCAGGACCTCCTCAGACGATCTTAAGGCTCTAGCTGGCTTATAAAGGGAAATATGTTCAGATTGGACCGGAACCATTTAGGGATTTATAGGCTAAAGCCAGCACTTTGAATTGTGCTTGGTAGCAACCCACAGGGAGCATACAACAGGGGGGTTGTATGCTCCCTGTGAGTCGCTCCAACAGTCTGAACAGTCTTCAAAGGCAAACTTATGTAGAGTGCACTGCAATAATCCATGCAAGATGTAACTGAGTGTACATTGGAGTAATATCAGTATAGCACTACTGTGGTGTAGTGGTTTGAGTGGTCAACTACGATGCTGGAAAACTGGAGTTAAAATCTCTTCTCAGCTACGGAAACCAACTGTGTGACTTTAGGTAAGTCACACTCCTGCAACATCAGAAGAAGGCAAGGACAAACTCCCCTTTAAGCAAATTCTGCCAAATGTATCACCATAAGTCAGAAATGACTTGAGGGCATACAACAAATATCAGAATGCTAATCGCTTGAAATACACACACACACAAAAGAAAAATAGTTTTAAGTAAGAATTTCCGATTTTGGAAAATGCAAATGTTCAGACCTTTTCAATGGACGGGATCTTCAGTGAGGCAGCATTAACCTGGGAGAATCCAAAGCTCAGAGACAAATCGCCACGGCTCCTTTTCAGCCTCCTCCGTTCATGTTCCACCTGAAATTAACAGAAAGAGAAGAGTTAATGGCAGGTCAGATAATTAATGGCTCAGGACAAAAAGGGTTCAGGGGTACCAGTTCATCTCTGAATTTGGAAGCTAAGTAGTACTTGGATGAGTGATCAACAATGAATATCAGGTTCTGCAGCCTACATTTCTGAAAAACGAATGGGCGAAACTGCCTCAGAGTATTCTTTGCCTAAGGGAACTCCCCACATTGTCCTTTCGCAAGGATTTGAAAACCTGGATGTTTCAGCTTGCATTTGAGAACGCCTAATCCCTAGTTATAAATGCCCACTCCCTAGGTTCCCTAATAATATTTTGTTCTCTGCACTTCATCCAATACCCGGCCCTATGGTATGCTATTTGCACTACCCCAGGGCTGCCCAACTGGCGGCCCGTGGGCCGTATACGGCCCCCAGCCCCTTCCCTACGGCCCCCTACCCTTTTTAAAAAGAAATCGGCTGTTTAAAATAAAAAAATATTTGTATTATTTTTTATTATTATTTTTAATATATTTTTTTCACGGCGGGGCGGGGCAGGGAGGAGGAGCAGGCTCCCTCCTACTCTCTCCCTCCCCCCCGCCAATCGGCGCGCTCTGTCTTTGTGAGGCGGAGATGGTGGCAGCCACGGCGGAGATCGCGCGCCGGCGGAGATCGCGCTCGCCGCCCGCCCGCCGCCTCGCTCGCCCCTGCCTCGCCACGCCCGCCTACTGCCTCGAGCTTGGAAGGTCCGGCTACTGGGGATCCAGCGTTGTGATTTGGGCAGAAATATAGGCGATAAGTATTTAATTTGGGGCTTAAGGGGAAGATGGGGTTGTGAATATATGGGGCAGAAATATAGTAATAATAATAATAAATGTATTTAATTTGGAAATAAGGGGAAGATGGGGGTGGGAATATATGGGGCAGAAATATAATAACAATAATAAATGTATTTAATTTGGAAATAAGGGGAAGATGGGGTTGTGAATATATGGGGCAGAAATATAATAATAATGTATTTAATTTGGAACTGAGGGGAAGATGTTTGTGCTGGGGCAGAAATATAATAATCTTTTCTTCCTTTCTTCCTTGCTTTAATTCTTGCTTTTTATGTTATTTATTTATATTTATTTCACTCCCATATATATTCCCTTCCTCAATCCATCTCTCTTTGTGTGTTTCTGATATTTATTTATATTTATTTCACTCCCATATATATTCCCTTCCTCAATCCATCTCTCTTTGTGTGTTTCTGATATTTATTTATATTTATTTCCCTCCCATATATATTCCCTTCCTCAATCCATCTCTCTTCTGATATTTATTTATATTTATTTCATTCAGTTCCATTTTTTAAAATTTATTTTATAATTAATAATGCAACTAGTAATTGTAAGTAAATTGGAGCCCGGGGAGGGGCCAGAGCTGGTGGAGGGGGCGGGGCCAGAGCAGGGGCGGAGCTGGGGAGGGGTGGGGCCGGGGAGGGGTGGGGGCACAGCCGGGGCGGGGCGGAGGCAGACCCTAAGGCCCCCCAGGTGATCAGCGACCGGAATTCAGGCCCCCGGTCCGGTAGAAGTTGGACAGCCCTGCACTACCCCATGCCCAGCCCTTTTATAGCCTGGTCAAGCCCATTGTACTACTGGCAACTGATTTTGTCGAACATGGTTTTGATTGAGTTTTAACATTGCTGTTTTATACTCTTATGTCTTACTGAATTATGCTTTTATCTGGATTGTGATATTTATGTTTCATTTTAATTGTGTTTTGGCTTTGATGGATTGGTTTTGTATTTGTGTCTGTGGGCATTTTGCCCCATATGTAAGCCACCTTGAGTCCCTTCAGGGTGGGGTACAAGAACAAAGTTATTATTAACCCTGTGAAATTCATGACATTGCCATATATCGACAGGCAAACTGAAAGCACACAAAATTCAAATACTGAAGCAGACATGATTGCATAGAACACTAGTATTTTGAAAATTACTCCTTGATGAGAAGGGATCGGCTCATCAAATCAGAAAGACATATATGGATTGGTAGAATGATGGAATAGATACTGTTAATCCATGAAGATGTGCAACCAATGATGATAAACATGGTTATACCCCACCAAGGAATGGGAGAATATGTCCCCCAAAGAGATAGATAGACACACACATACAGTTTATTTATTTATTTCTCTTTGACATGGAAACTCACCTGTTCTAGTGCCTCTCTGAGCTGGGTATTGTGCTGCTCTAGAACACGGTAATCATTCTCTAGTCGAGCAACAGCTTGCTGCAGTAGTTGTAGACGTCTGCACAAGAACCTCCTTTCATCCACCCATGACAACTTTCCCCCTTTTCTCATAGCCTGCATTAACAAAAACAATGATGCAGGACATCAACAAATGTGAGGAAACACATAGATAACCATTCAAATCATAATAGTCACTTTGAATTTCTCTTTCCCCCTTGTACCTTTACTGAGGGGGTATTTAGACAGAACTGATATTATGGTAGAATGATGCAATTGATTTAACACAAATTAAAACCTGAAAGAAGTAGAGTAATTAATACAAAACACTGGATATATAATTATGATGGGTTTGATAGAAAATGCATCTTGATTTAGTTTGTTGTAGGCTGTGGTGTCACTCTGATATACATCGTCCTTCCTTCCTTTTCAGAATCCTGATCAAAGCAATATATCTTTATATCACTGATAGTGATCCTGGTGGTTTAGAATGGTTTCAATTAGCTTCCAATTATATTGCTTTTTCACTTTTCAGAAGGCCTAGATCAGGGGTGCTCAGAATGGTGATCGGGATCACCAGGGTGATCTTCAGGCCTCATCCTGGTGATCTTCAGGCCCCTGACCAGGTTTTTTGCTGCTGGTCCTCTTCGCGCACCCCTGCACGCTGCAAAGAAGTCCTCCGTCGTTGCTCCTCCCCGCTCCCCGCTCGCGCGCTCCCTCCAAAAGCTCCAGAGTCCAAGAGGCAGAATGGGCCCCCTCTTTTGGATTCCTCCTCCCCCCTCCATCCTTCTCCAGCCACTCAGAGTCGTAGGAGACCAAAGGGGGCGGGCCTGGATGACGCGATGCATGGCTGGCCCCACGCGCATGGGCAGAAGCGCCCATTCTGCCCCTCGGACTTCTCGTGAGCTCTTGGAGGCGGCACGCATGCTGGTGGCGTGGAAATAGGAGCAACAATGGAGGAGAAGAAGAAGGATGCTTTGGGGTCATTTCCTTACCGCATCTCAAAGGTCGGTCTTTTTACTTTGGGGTGGGTGCTTTTACTTCTGTGGCATGTCTCTTTGTTTATTTTTAATGTTTAAAAATGGCCTTTTAGCTCCAAAGCCTCTTTGCTTGCTTTGCTCCTTGAGAAATATATGTTGGGGAATATGGAAATGTGGGAGAAATGGGGTGGTTGGATGTATTTTTGCATGCCCCTTTGTTTACCTTGCTGAGTATTAAATGGCCTTGCAGTTCAAAAGCCTCTCTTCTTACTTTCTGGCTGATAATATGTGTGGTAATATGGCAGTGTGGGAGAAATGGGGTGGTTGGATGTATTTTTGCATGCCCCTTTGTTTACCTTGCTGAGTATTAAATGGCCTTGCAGTTCAAAAGCCTCTCTTCTTACTTTCTGGCTGATAATATGTGTGGTAATATGGCAGTGTGGGAGAAATGGGGTGGTTGGATGTATTTTTATGCTCTGTTTTATATTGTTGTTATTAAATTGAAATGTTGATGTTTTATAACTTCATTTTATGTAAACTGCCCCAAGCCTGCTGGAAGGAGCGGTACATAAAAATGAATAATATAAATATAAATAAATAAATAAGAAAATAGTTAAACGTTTTACATTTCTGGGTAGGTGATCTTTGGGACTTGGTTTTTTAATCAGTAGCTCCCATGCTGAAAAAGTGTGAGCACCCCTGGCCTAGATGTTTTCAATCTTTGTAGCTATTACTAGCTTCCTCCATAGAGAAGAGTGGGGTGGTATGCAAAAAAATGAATGGGGGAGTAGGAGGCAACAATTCTAATTTTGATTGTTTGCTTTTAGCATGGCATTGTTGATTTTATGGTCGCCTCTCCTTTTTAGTGAAGAAGTGGTGAGTTTAGTAAGTGGGTTAATATTTTATCACTTTCTGTATTGATCCACAGTAAAGAGACAACATTATATATAATACCAATCACCTGTTTGAGATGGAAGACCTGATAATAGAGACTAAAGATTCCCAATCTTCCTTTATAAGGAAGTGAGAACATTGTTCTTCTGGAAACCTTAGCTTTCTATGGCCAAAGAAAATGGCTTTGAACTACAAGTAATAAACTGTCTGCATCATGTTTATTTATTTTAAAATTTTAATATTCACATGTGTCCCGCCCGAAATGGTTTTAAACTGTATGTTATTGCTTATGTTTGAGTTTTAGTGATGGTATTGTTCTATAATTGCTGTTATGTTGTTATTTTGTGTTGTTGGGCTCGGCCTCGTGTAAGCCGCACCGAGTTCCCTTGGGGAGATGGTTGCAGGGTATAAATGAAGTTAATAAATAAATAATAATAAATAAAAATAAACTATCCTTTCTTTCTCTAAAGAAACGATCCTGGTTTTAAAACAAAGGCAGTTTGCTTCCTAAGGAAGATATATAATGTAAAAAGCACAGTCAAAGACTCTCTTCATGTCCCACAAATGCCAGAGCTATTGCCTATTCTAAGATCATACTCAACTTTTAAAATCATACCTCTTCTCCTTCTTTGCCCAGTATTTCTGGCAAGTGCTTTTCACTGATTAACTGATCCACATCTCCGACTAGAGCTTTTGTAGCAGTTCTTTCTTCCTCCAGAGTTCTGAAAGCTGTATCCAATTGCTCCTGCAGACCAACAAACATTATGATGCACTCACTTAAGTACCCACTTTAAACATGCATAATGCTTTTCCTACTAGGCAATACACAGCACAGTAAAAAAGACACAATGTATACATAATACATAAGCTGGTCTGAGTCTCTCTATAGAGGTGAGAAGGTCAGGGTACAAAAATTGTAAATAAATTTAAATAAATAATAATTAAATATTGGCTACAATTTTAAACTAAGATCATAGTACATCTTGGGGCAGTAAGATGCCATGGCCTGAAAAATCCCCAAAGGCTTGGGTGCACTGCTTCCTAGGGAGGGAATCCTCTACATAGGGTGCTGCAGAATGACAGTTGTTGTTACCATGTTCCTAGAGAGCTTTATGTAGATATGAAGTGTATACAAATGTGGATTTGTCTCTAGCCATAGAAAACTCACAGTCTATTGAGGTGTTTTTTCTTCATCTCCCCTATTTATCATTTAGATCCTGAATTCCAATTATATCCCCTTTTTGGTTTTCAGAAGGGCAGTTAACAGGAATTCCTGGACCACTTGCAGTACAATACTCAATTACACTCCATTTTAAACAGAAAATATGTATGTCTGAAGCAAACATAATCACTGTGACATATAGGCCTCAATCCTGTTGAGGCACTATGCTAATTTAAAAAGTGCTGTGCAAACAAGTATACTTTCATTTTCTGCATACTATAAAGAGCAATAACAGGTGGCTTTCTTAATTGGGCTAATTCAATTGGGTATAGCTAATAATACCCACAGCCCTCTCTTTCACTTTTGCCTTACTGTAGCACCATGTAGTTCAAGGTCATGGTATCAGCTGCACCATCAATTGCATAATTATAGGATACATAATAACGGTGCCTCTTCATGTTTATTCTCTAGGCACCTATATATGTTTACAGCACCCGAAGCCATATTTTCACTTTGCAACTGCTGTTTTCCTATCACATCAACCTACAGTCTTTAAAAGATAAGAGGCACCAAAGACCTTACCTGCAGATTGTGCCTGTCCCTGTCCCTTTCTGAAAGCATGTTCTGCATGATCGTCATTTCCTCCCTCAGGGTTGCAAGGGCCTCTTTACTTTGGGCAAGGGACAGATCCAGTCTCTGGGCTTTCTCTCTCCATTCTATTTCTCCACTCTCTGTCTTTTTCAGGATAGCTGTCACATGGTCCAACTCCTGTTTCTTTACTCTTTTTTCATCTTCCAATTGTTGGATTTTCTCCTTTTGCCGGGTCAACCACTGATCTTTCTCTTGAAGAGCCTTGCTCCTGGCTATCTCCAACTCTTTCCAGATATGAAGTTTCTGGATATGGCTCTGTAAGTTGTCATCTTCATTGTCTTGCAAATTCAGAGAAGAAACTATTTCTTTAAGATACTCACTGCAGATTAGCAATTCTTTCTCCTTACTTTTGACTCTCTCTTTCAGCTTCTCCACTTCCCTTTTCTGCCATTCAGCCTCATCATCTTTTTTGTTCAGCAGATGTTGAAGTTGCTGTATGTTCTCCTGAAGCATCTTGATTTCCTCTTTTATTTTCTCTTGTTCATTTTGAGCTTTTACCCCTTTTCCCCTTTTCCTCTGCTTTTCCTTCAGATATTCCTCATTTCCCCCAGGATGAGTATCATTCTCTTTTACTGGCTTATGTTTGTGTTGGAATTTTTGGAAATCTCTTTCATTCTCTTCTTCTTTTTGCTTAATTACTGTCTGCAATTCATTTACCTTAGTCTGGTATGCTTGCAATTCTGCCTGTGCGGCTTCCAGTTTAACTTGGTATGTCCTAATGTGCTCTGCCTGTCTAAGTATCTCATTTTCTTTCTCTGTTCTTGATTGCTTAATCTTGTTCAGATCATTCAGTAAGCTTACAGCCTTATTCTGTTCTGCTTCTTTCTGTCTTGAGGCTTCCCTGATCTGTCCTTTTAAGGACTGTATCTCCTTTTCTTTGTCATGAAGTGACGTTCTGGTGAACTCCAAATTCTCCATGACAGATTTTGTCTGGGCAACTGCTTTTTCCTCTAGTTGGTGAAGTTGGCGGTTCTCCTCCTTTAAGGACTGCAACTGTACTTCTTTATTTTTCAAAGCTTGTTGAAGATTTGCCTGCATTTCCCTGATCGTCCTCTCATTTTCTTCCTTGTGTTCCTCTTGCTGCTCTTTCAAGGATTTTATATCCTTCTCTTTCCCCATTAGCAAAGCTCTGAGTTGTTCCAGCATATCAAGCACTGTTTGTTTCCTGAGCTGCTCTTTTTGATCCTTCTGAAACTCTGCATTACTGTCTTCCAAATTTAGGACTGCTGTGCTGATTTGCGTATCTCCAAGGATAATTTTTATCTGCCTCTCCACTTCTTCTTCATGTTTCCTTTGGAACTCCAGTTCTATATTTCTTTCCTTCAAGGATAACTGCGTCTTGGCTGTAAGTTCATGGAGAGTCTTTAGCTCTGTTTCCATTTCTCTTTCCATTTCTCTTATTAGCTGCTTTTGTGACTCAAGTTCTTCGTCTCTCTGGGCCACAGTGAATGCTAACTCTTTCACTTTCTCGTTAAAATCACGGAGATATTTATCCTGCTGAGCTTCATGTTGCTGGAAACCTGCTATCCGTTCCTCCCGGGATGCTACCTCCCTTTCTTTGTCCCTCAGAATGGCCTTCATGTGCTCTAAACTTGTGTGAAGACTCTTCTCCTGCTTCTTCCCCTGTTCTTCACGTTCTTGGAAGAGCTGCTTTTGAGAAGCGAGTTCCCAGTCTTTTTCAGTCAACTGCATTTTCAAGTCACCAAGTTCTTTCAGTAAACTCCCGATTTGGGAAGATTCATTCTTTTCCAAAATTTGGATTTTTTCTTCCTTGATCTGAGTTTCCTTTACTTTTGCTTCTAGATCAAGAGTCAGACTTTGCAAGATAGTGCTTTGAGTTTGTGTCAGATCCTCTAGTTTTTGGATCTTTTCCTGTTGAGATTGCATCATTTGGAGTGATTTTTCTAGTTCTAGATTTAGTCTCTCTAGGTCAGCCTTTTGCATTTTCTCCTGCTTTTTCACTTCTTCAATCTGGTTCTTTTGACATTCAGTTTCTTGAGTTCTCTTTTCTAGACTTTCAGCCAGATGTTCCATAGCAGATTTTTGCACTTCTCTGTGCCTCTCCAGATCCTTAATCTGCTTTAGCTGAGATTTTAGTTCTTCTTCTTTCTTTTCTAGAGAAGCAATTAGACGATCTAAATTTTCTTGCAAAGTTTTTCCTATTTCTGCTTCTTTGTGCAAAGCTTCAAATTTCTTCTGCTGAATTTCTAATTCCTCGTGTTTAGTTTTGAGTGTTGAGAGTGCTGTCTGAAGCTCTTGCTCCAGAGACTGATTCATCTTTTCCATGGCATTTGTTTGAATCTCAGAGGCTCTGATAGATTCACGAAGAAGGTCCAGCTCCCATGTCAGCTTATCCTTAGCCATATGTAAGGAGTCTCGCTCATTCTAGAATACAAAAATAATTATGTAAAAATGTAGACTCAATAGTTGGCCTGTGCAGAATTTTTTCTTCTCTTCTCTCATGCTTTCTAAGCAGCTTCTCATCATCTTAACTTTTTCCTTGTTGACTCTCAAAGGTCTATATATTATTATTTTAAATTTAAGCATAAAAATAAACTAGTTACCACTCTTAACTAATATTTCTACTGAAGTAGTATCACTTCCAAGCAGAGATAATGAAGGGACCGGCTTTACCACAGCAGGTTAATCTGCAGCTGCAGTAAATCTTGCCAACCAAAAGGTTGACAGTTCGAAGCTGGGTCAGGGTGAGCTCCTGACCTTCAGTCCAGCTCCCCTGCTCACCTAGTGGATCAAAAACAGCAATGTGAGTAGATGAATAGGAACTGCATTAAGTGGAGAGGTATTTTGGGCACGGTGTTTCAGAAGAAAGTTTATGAACAAAGAAAGCTCTTCAGCAAGGAGATGGAGCGACAGCACCCTACCCCCACGGCCCGTACGGAGCACAGCCTCCAAAACATACTGAATGATAAGAAAAAGCCTAAATATACTTCTATCTGTTGTCTGTCTTGTCATTGTATAATCGGCATTGAATGTTTGCTGTATATATGTTCTCTCATCTGCCCCGAGCCCCCTTCAGGGCAAAATATAAGTAATGTGAATAAATAAATATATAAAATGCTCTGGTCATAACTTCTGAAATCCAACTTAGAGGGCAGCCACTATTTCTTCATAATGAAGAGAATTCTTAACTCTGGACATATAAATATATTGCGCAGGCAATTTGATTTTAATAGATGCAAGATCTACAATGAGCTGTGGAAATCAGGTACCACATTAAGCACAGGAAGAAGATGCTACAGCAAGAAAAAGTGTGGTTCTGCATATAGCTGAACAAGAAATTCCAAGGGGAAAAAACATGGCATGGAACAGCAATTTTTAAAATTTAATTGTGGTATTATTATAATGTGTTTTACTTTGGAAACTAACTTTTATCTGTAGTTTTCAAATTAACTCTATTTTGAGCCACCTTTACTCTCAGTTTCAGGAGAAAGGCAAACTATAACAGTAGCATGAAATCAGCATCAATACATCCTTTACTTCATTGCAAGGAGCCCCCGGTGGCACAGCGGGCAAAACCGCTGAGATGCTGAACTTGCTGACCGGGAAGCGGGGTGAGCTCCTGCTGTTAGCCCCAGCTTCTACCAACCTAGCAGTTTGAAAACATGCAAATTTGAGTAGATCAATAGGTACCACTACATCGGGAAGGTAACAGTGCTCCATTCAGTCATGACAGCCACATGAGTCCCCCCCTTGGGGGTTGAGAAGAGCGGGGTAAAATCCCGAAATGACCTTGGAGGTGTCTATGGACAACACCAGCTCTTTGGCTTAGAAATGGAGATGAGCACACACACCCCGCCCCCAAGTCAGACACAACTAGATTTAATATCAAGGGGACACCTTTGCTTTTACTAGAAAACACAAATTCTCAATTTCTAATTTGGCATCCAATATACTAAATAAGATAGTAATGTTCCCTGTGTCATGTTGCTATTCAAAGGCAAATAGTCTCAAATTGCTAGGTAAATTCATGTTAGTGAACCTCTGGAAATAATCTTCTAGTCTCACCATCATATCCTTTCTTTGCTTCTCTGTACTCTCAAGCGTTTTCTCCAAAGTGATCATCCTCCCACGCAAAGTCACATTCTCTTCTTTGAAGGCAATGACTTCTGTCTTCAAAGCAGACTCTAAGGAGCCTCGCTTGCCTTCTGCTTTATTTTTTTCTGAAACAGAATAGGTAATAAGAAACACAGGGGAGAAAAAAATTGCTTTTTTCTTATAATAAAAAAGTAATGTGGAGGTTTTTCAGTTCTGTCACAGGGAATTGAAAGAAAGCAAAAACCAAAGAAACTCTAAAAAGACCTGAGATAAAATAGAAGATTTCAATGTTTCCTACTGACATAAGGAACAAAATCGGTGCAAAATAACGAGGGTATTATTTTTGAGAGAGTGAAAGAATCAGAATCCATCGTTCAGTTTTTAAAAATAATTGACAGTTGCATGCTTCTACCACTGATTCAGTCTAGACACCAAATAATGGTTTAGGACAGGTGCCCTTCTTTATGTTTTCAAGGTTTTGAACTTTAGAAACATGCTCCTTGAGGAGTTTGTAAATAATGGTTTGAACTAATTATAGTTTGAAATCCAAGCCATGTTTTCAGCTGCTAAACCAAAATCAGGAAGGAAATTATTTGAAGCTTTTGCTCTTTTGCATTAGCAAAACATTTCTTTCTTTACATATTGTAGCTTTTGGCAGACAGTGACAGTGGTAATAGCTTTCTAATCTCAAACATCACACCAAAGAATAGTTTGCAAATGTGTTTTAAACTTCAGTTTCTGATTTTGTTTAGCAGCTGAACTTAAACTGACTTAAAACTTCAGAAATAAATAAATAAATAAATTATAATGAACATTACTGAATTATTCCATCCTATAGAGCAGGGGTGCTCACACTTTTTCAGCATGCGAGCTACTTATAAAACAACCAAGTCAAAGTGATCTACCTACCCACTACTCAGCCATAAAAGCAAAATATTTGGAAATTTATTTCAGTGAGAGCCATATAATATATTTTAAGACTGAATTCAACTAAATGTGAGTATAATAAGCCCCTGAATTTATTCATAATAATGATAATATTCATTCAGCCTCTGCTATTACTACTACTACTAATAGTAACAACAACAACAATAGGTTCCTAGAGTAGAAGGAGACCTCCAAGGGCCATCCCGTCCAACCTCCTTCTGCCTTCATAAGGGAAAAACACAATCAAAGCATTCCTCACAGATGGCCATTCAGCCTCTGATAATAATAACAATAACAATGGGTTCCTAGAATAGGAGGAGACCTCCAAGGGCCATCCAGTCCAACCTCCTTCTGCACCTGGGTGGTGTCGGGAGCCTGCGGGGCGGGACTGAGCCTTCCTCCCGCCCTGCCTGCGATCTACCAGGACGCCCTACGCAATCTACCAGTAGATCGCGATCTACCTAATGAGCACCCCTGCTCTAGAGAAACTAAAAAATGTGACATACAACTTCCTTCTCAAACGTGTTATAGGCCACACTTTTATTGGATCTCTTATTGGTCTGAGTTCTAAATAGACAACAAAAAATATTTCAGATGGTATTGCTGTATGGCAATACTTCATCTTTGCCTCTAATATCTAGTGAGCAGTTGGGCTTTATTTCCTGGAGTATGGACCGGTTTGATCTTCTCGTAGTCCAATGTACTCTCAGAATTTTCCTCCAACATTATTATTATTATTATTATTTTGAATACTGTGTTGTTTATTCAGTGAAAAAAGAAACATGACATCTATTACACTTTTTAAAATGGCTCCAAAATTCACTGTAGTTCACTTCTTCAGTTATAAATACGTTTTGAAACAGTTCTTTTGAAGAGATAATCACATATTTATAATTTTAATAAATCAGTATCCTAAACCTAGATCCACTTGTTCCAACTTTTGGAGGAACATTCCTTTGCCTCACACCCTACAAAGTCGGACGTAGTAAATTCTGTAGATACCCTATTATACTCATTACTGCAATTTCCTTCTTCAGCTCCCACCTCAAGAACAAGAAGCTCTCTTTCTGTAAGACCTGTAGGAAGCATTATCTTTTTAAAAAGAAAGATGCCGTACCTTCCTGACTTTCATTAAACCATTTCTGAAGCTCTTGAGCTTTGGCACTGATGCGGTCTCTTTCTCCTTCTTTTTCAATGAGCTGTTGCTTTAGTTTCTCCATATTCTTTCTCACTTCATCCTGGAAGAAAAGCAAGGATTCAATATTTGGTTTACATGCCAATTAGAAGCACTACAAAAGGATAAAGAAATACTGATCTTTTAAAAAATGAAGCAAATTTATTCAATCCCAGTCAAATTCAAATCCATTCCCTCGTGGCCTTTTAAATTATCTATGTCTGGAAGCAACTAAGATGCCAAGATAGGAAATGTTTACCCGTTCTAGGCGACATTGCCACAGATCTTTCCGCAGTTTCTGAATAGCTTCCACCACTCTTTCCACAGTCAGCTCTGTGGGAAAGTCCTTAGACGGAGACAAAGCTGGTCCTATCAGTTTGTCCTGTTCTGAAGAAATAAAGCTCTTCTGTAACATGTGAAAATTCATTGATAACGTCTAGAGGCCAAACATTCAGTGAAGGCCAAACTAGATGTTGCGAGACAGGTAGAGCTGCTACTGCTTCCTGTTGGTTTGCTCTGGTTTTTCCCTGTAACATATAGTACAAGAAAGAAACACTCATCTTGCTAGAGACCAGTTGGAGGAGGTTGGAATGACACTTCCTGCCAAACATCCATGGAGAAACTAGCTGCTTTGTAGGAGTGGATTTCTCATTCCTGTGCATTTTTTTGAGCCAAGCAGCTTCTCCTTTACACAATCCATCATGTAAACATATGGAAGGACTGCTCTGTTCACTTGCACAAGGTGCACAGAACAGAAGAGAAACGAAGACATTGTTGCAAGGAGAAAGGGGAGAAATACACATCTATCTGTTGGAACAAAAAAGAATGTATGCTCCTAACATTTTTAGAATTGGGATTTATCATAGCAGCCAGTCTCTGGTTAGGTCCAGGAGATGCTCAAAGGCCTGCATTAGTTGGCCCAAGATCAAAAAGAGGAAGAAACTAAAAGCAACAGAAGTTTTCTATCTCCCTAAACGACTGCTTTGCAAAATAATCTCCAACTGCATTATGCACAACTATCCACAAGAGGTCAGAGTACTTCAAAACCGACAAGGACTCCATACTTGCTTGTACTCACCTGTACGAAGGGACAATGAGTTCCAAATGTTGTTGTCTCCATGCCCTCCATGTTCCACCTTTGCTTCAAGGCCATTACAGAGCATGTACTGTAGAACTGAGTGTAGCTTGCTTAGCTGGGACTGTGCCTCCCAACGGGCGGAGCAAGCACGTTGGCATTCAGATGCCAGAGTCTCAGCCCTATTCTCTGTGCTACGTAGGCTTTGGCGCAAGGTAGACATTTCAGCCTCCAGCACTTTCACAGAGTCCTTCAGACCTTGCTCACTAATATGAGATTCCTCCACGTCTTGGATAAGCTGCTCTTGGTGAGCTACCAAGGTAGCCTCCTTCTCTGCTGACTTCTGATTGAGCGACTGTATCTGTAGGGAAAGAACATAGTTTGTGGTGGCATAAGAAAAGGATGGAAATAAAGATGCAGGAAATAGGAGTGAAGTATCCAGCAAGACAAAGATGAGAAACTAAATGCAGCTCACTAGGAAAAAATATTTAATGTGTTCTTTAAGAGTGCTGAGTACTACAGATATAAAGGATCCACTGCATACATGGCACTGTGCTTTAAATGCATTCTGTATGTTCCTAAGTAAAGAGGAGCTGATAGAGCTCCTCTTTAGAAGCAAGAACATAACACTTAAACAAAGAAATGGTAGCAACAAGAATCTATGAAGTACCATATATATTAATTTATAAGTTGAAGACATGTTTTGGGGGCAAAATTATGAATTCTAATAAGAATAAGCTGGGAGAAGCATCAATTCTGCCTCAGGAGGTCAGTCATCCAAATGGCCAGAAGGAGTGCTATGGTAAGAGAGTAATTGGTACTTCTTTTAGGTTCTCAGTACAGAGTAAGCTCTCATCTTTTACTACTCAGAGAAGTAGATTTATTATTTATTTATTTTATTTACTATATTTCTATACCGCCATTCTCAGCCCTAGGGCGACTCATGGCAATTTACAAAGCAGCACAATTTGATGCCAACAATATAAAAACAGATAAAACAATTAAACATAGTTAAAAATTACAATTACATATAAAAACATAATAAAACCATAAGTCCTTCGCAATTCATTACCAAATCATTGTCCAGTCGCGTTGTCCAGCCATTCCGAGATCAGAGTTATCAGATACACTTCAGGAAAAGCCTGTTCAAATAACCAGGTCTTAACTTTTTTACAAAATGTTAAGAGGGTGGGGGCCGATCTAATATCCCTGGGGAGGGCATTCCATAGCTGAGGGGGCACCGCTGAGTAGGCCCTGTCCCCTGTCCCCGCCAGCCGCATCTGAGAGGATGGCAGGACCGAGAGCAGCCCCCCCCCCCCGAAGATCTTAAATTTCTAGATGGTTCGTAAGGAGAGATACGTTCTGACAGATAGGTAGGGTCAGAACCGTTTAGGGCTTTATAGGCTAAAGCCAGCACTTTGAATTGTGCTTGATAGCAGACTGGCAGCCAGTGGAGATGACGCAACAGAGGAGTTGTATGCTCCCCGAGCACCGCTTCTGTTAGCAACCTGGCTGCCGCCCATTGTATCATTTGGAGCTTCCGAAACGGTCTTCAAAGGCAACCCCAAGTAGTTCCTTTTGTGATAAAGCTTAAGCTACAATACCCACAATGACCCATGGATACATTTTTTAGACTGATATTTTTGACTAAAATTTCTAGATGCATATATATTGACTTATAGAATAGCTTGCTTCCTCATTGGAACTCAGGAACCACAGTAAAGAAGAAGATACTAGTTTTATTCATACGATGTAAAGGAAGATGCAAAAATATAATGAAGAAGACTTATTTGTGTTTCATGACAACAGTGCCATATGAGGTTTTGTAAATAAACAGATGTTACAATGTGTGTTAATGTTTGTCAACAGTACCTTATTGTTGAGCTCCTGCATCTCTTTTCTGTACTCGGCAAGCAGCTGTTCTGTTAGTTGCAAGGCTGTACTCAGTTTAGCAATTTCATCCTTATGAGCGTCATCAGTTTCTTGCAGTTTCTTGGCCCTGTCCTTTGTTTCCTTCAATGATAGAGCCAGACTGAGAAAGAGTAAAGCAGGGTTTCTGTCAGATTATAAAATAATAATGCATGAAACTATAAAATGCTGATTGCTTTTTCCCAACAGAGATGGAACTACTCTTGATTGTTGTGAAATCTGTTAAGGAAGGCTACATTAAACATGAAGCAACATGTGCAACATGGAGCCAACCCAAAGCCTGAAAAAAATGTGTAGGTTTTTAGTTAGTGCTAAAGGTTTGGAAGACTTGGTACCAACTACACCAGAGAATGGTGGTGATGGCGGCGGCCATGGTAGGCATTCTGTTATCAGAGTTTTGAAAACAGCCTTTTTTGGGTTGCCAGATATTGAATTCTTGGCACGTGTTGAATTGCCAGTATCTGGGTAGGTATGCAAAAGATAAAGTACTCCTTCCATTACCCTTGTAGACCACTTAGAAGACTCAGAGCATAAAAGTTATGCACTATTCTAGGATGGCTTCAGAAACTACTTTTTTTCTACAGATTTCCAATCAAGTCAGTACGTAGTTCAGTAGTGGAATTTGCTTCCAAAATGTACTAACTGCCACTATCTTAGAAACTTTTATGAAGGAATCGGACAAATTCACAGAAGACAAGCTTATCAATGGCTACTAGTTGTGGTAACTATATATTATTTTTATTGTTTACGTATACTGATACAAATACCCAGAGATGATTTTAAAATCATAAACTTTAAATTGTGTACTGATTGTTTGAAATGTATTGCTCTTCTATGTTCATTCCAACTTATTTTAAACTGTTTTATGTGTTGTTTTTTCCATAGGGGAGGCGGGGAAGAAATAACAACAGCAACTTCACCCACAGGCTGCTCTCACCTGGCTTGTTTCTGCTCCATAGTCTGCAATGCTGCCTTAAGTTCTGAATTCTGGCCTCCCACTTCCTCCCACTGACTCCTCTCTTCCTTCATCTTCTGCAAAGCAATGTTCTGGTGCTCTATCTCCTTCTGCTTGCTTTGCAGTTCCATGTTTTGACATTCCATCTCCTCTCGTTGGCGAGAAAGCAGGGCTTGCAGTTCTGCATTCTGATCTTCAATTTTTTCCTTCCAGTTCTGCAGATCTGAATACCGCTGTTGTGCCTCCTCCCAATGGCTCTGCAGAATGGTGCTCTCACATTCAGCCTCTTCTCGCTGGCTCTGGAGCGCAACTTTCAGCTGTGCATTCTGACATTCCAGTTCTTCTTTCTGATGGAGCAACTTTACATTCTGAAGATCTGCTTCCCTTTTCTGCATTTGTAGCTGCTTACTTTGAGATTCTGCTTCTTCCAACTGCCTCTGCAAAGCATTGTGTTGCTCGGAATTCTGTCGGTCTGCTTCTACCCACAGGTTTTGCTCCCTTTCCAGGGCCTGAAGAGTTGCACGCTGGCGCTCCACCTCTTCCTGCTTTCTTTGAAGCTCTCGATTTAGGTGTTTTTCTGCCTCCCACTGATTCTGCAGCATAGCTAGCAGTTCTGTGTTCCTGTGCTCCATCTCTTCCTTCTGGCTTTGCAGTTCAATATTCTGATGTGCCATCTCCTCACACTGTTTTCTCTCTGCTTCCAGCATTTTCTGGAGATGTGCAATTTCCAGCTCCTTCTGTTTGGACAGTTCTTGTCCCTCTCTCAAATGATGATGTGCCTCCTGGCTAATTGATTCGCAAGAGTCCTTTGCTATCAGAAGCTGGGACTCTAATTCTTGGACCTGAAAAATGCAGAGGACAATGAAAAGATAGATAATTCACTGACTTAATGTACCAATGGAGATTGTATCTATCAAAATGTTTCTTTCAAGTCACATACAGTCTGGGACTGACTTGCACTCTACTTTTGCATAATATTTAACATTTACTTTCTTGCTGGTTTTTTGTGGGGCCTGAATATGCAAAGAAAGTGTTAACAGCATGATATCAGCACTGGGGAAGTCAGGATATAAATAACAATAATAAGACAACTACCAATCCATTTGAACACAATGGAAGAAGATGGGTGAAATGGCAGAGATTCTCAGTGTTGGTTTCCCCTAAAATAATGCTTAATTTTATATCCAGTACTGTTTCATACAACAACACCAACAGCACCACCACCACCAACAACAACAACAACAAGGCGCAGTTCTTTGGGAAGCTCCCATGACATAGGTTGGTTTCAAAAAAGACTCACATTATTGTTTGAGGAAAAAGTGTATGTTTGGCACTAGAAAACAGCAGGAAAATTGTCTCATTACCAGACATAACGATGGTTTCCAACAGAATCACCTGATTTCGTAAAGCATCTCGTTGTTGAAGAAAGATGTTGATTTCCTCTTTTAGAGATTTTATTTCTTCCTTGTGCTTCTTTTCTAGTGTTTTCATTCTACGCTGGGCATCTTTCAGATCAGCCTCCAGACCCTGTACAGTAACCTATTTCCCCCACAAAAGATAATTGCTTTGTAACTTTTCTAGTTTGGTAAAGAAAAAGAAAAAAAATTACAGTATACCAGCTGAGCAATTGAGATATTATCCAGTTGAGATAAATAGCTATTGAAATAACATGTAAGCCAACAATTTCATGGGATGAAGACCTATGTCAGACCACTTTAAAAAACACACACACAATGAGAAGATGGCAAATATGGAATAAGGAAAAAGGGATACAATTTGGATGTGACTGAAGACAGACAGATGTTCTGAAATCCATGGAACATCTCCCATGACATAGGTTGGTTTCAAAAAACCAGACTGCAATTGTATGTTTTTAATTGTTAATTTGTTATTATATGGTTATTTTTTGCCTTGTTGCTTGTGTTGTATTGAGGGCAGAGACTGCCTGTGTAAACAGTCCCGAGTCGCCTTCGGGCTGAGAGGGGCGGTACAGAAACGTGACAAATAAATAAATAAATAAATAAAAACTTCTACAGTCAATTTTTTGCATGTTACCAAATTGCTTCTAATCAACCATACTTTGAAACAGCTTTATTTTGTTAAAAATATAATTGCAAATCTACTTCTATTGTGTGGTGTTAGAATGTTCTTAATTGCCTTCAAAACGTTTTGAAGCCTTTTCTGTTTCTAACTCCTACCTGTGCCTCTTCTTGGTGTTTCTTGGTTTCCTGGCGGAAGTATTCCAGTTGTTGACATGTACTAGTGAGTTTCTCCTTTGTTTGAAGAAGCTCCTCTAGTAAGGATTTCCTTTCATTCTCCTTTTCCAAAAACAACTGTACAAACAAAAATTGGGAATCAAAGAATGCAAGCCTACATTCAGAAATAAATGGCATGAAGTACAACTGAACAAACGTGGAGTTAATCAAATGTATGTGAAAGAGATTTTCTGAAATATTTTCACTTACTGGGAACCATCACTGGAGTCTACCAGAATTTCAGAGAAACTCAGACTGAACTCCATAACTAAGTTGAGAGAAGCAAGATCCATTCATAAGAAGCTTTGCATAAAGAACATTGAAACATTGCTGCCTGCAAAGCATTACAACTCTCTTTTGATCCCAGTGAAGTTTTGAGTGCCCCCATTACCAATACAGTTTCATTTCTCGAAGAAAAAAAGTATGCAGGAAACAAATATTCGGCGTGCGATAGAAAGTTTTGTGCTTCTTTTAAGCATCAGTACAATACACCAGTATAGGCAGACCTTTGAATTTTAATTATGGAGCAGTAGTGTATGGAGCCTCCAGTGGTGGAGTGGGTTAAACTACTGAGCTGCTGAACTTGCTGACCAAAAGGTCAGGAGTCTGAATCCAGGAAGCAGTTCAATAACATGCAAATGTGAGATCAATAGGTACCTCTCCGGCGGGAAGGTAACGGCGCCCCATGCAGTCATGGTGGCCACATGACCTTGAAGGCATCTACGGACAATGCAGGCTCTTCGGCCTAGGAATGGAGATGAGCACCAAACCCCAGAATTGGACATGACTAGACTTAATGTCAAGGGGAAACCTTCACCGTTACTATATTGTTTATATGGAGTGGCAACTTGTAGTTTTAATTTTTTACTGGTAATTATATTTTAGATGTTTTTAATCATTTTAAAAACATACTTTTTTTCTTCTTCTTAAAGAAGAAAGAACAATGATTAAAACGCAGTAAAAGAAGATTTGGAAGTCAGATACCCCTTCCCTTTCTGTGTTCCTAAATCATACCTACCCTATCCCAATTAACCTACCCCTAAACCCGATTCAACACCATCCCCTTTCCTACCCATTACCTTTAGTTAGAATGTTTTGTTTTTAATGTTTTTATGGGAAAATGTTGAAATAAAAATTATTTTTTAAAAATATACTTTTTAAAAAGAATAACCTGTTAGCTAAATTTTTAGTTTACTCCTTTTTTAATTATTGTAATCCACCTTGAATCCCATGCTGAGAGATAGGCAGGATATAACTATTGTTAACTAATTAGTAACAAAGGGAAATAAGAAAGGCTGCAATCCCACTTTACCTCTTGTTTAGCATTTTGGGCCTTAAAGAGCTCGTCTTCCATTCGTGTCTGAATAGCAGTGATATTCTCCTGCAGCTCCAGGAGCTTCTGCTCACAGGCGCTTTCGGTTTCTTCTTTCTCCTTGGCAGAGCGCCTCAATGCCTCCTCTAATTCTACTCGGTGATGTTCTCGTTCACCTTCCTGGCAACATATCAAGCAATTCCAACAAGTGAGGAGACAGAAAAGAACATTCTCAACTTTAATCACTGACATCAGTTAAAAATATTCTACAGAATTCAGAAGGGCATATTTTATACACGTGAATACAAACTGCTCCAAGTCCATTTGGCCATGCAACACTCCATAGCAAAACATCTCACCAAACGGTCTGGTGCCTGAAATCCGAGTTATATTTCAGTTCTTTAAAAAACAATACTTAATATGGCTTTTAAAAGCCTACACTTGAATACATGGCAAGAAAAGTGTCCATGACAGAATGGAAAAATTGGAAATATTTTATTTATTTATTTATTATTTGGACTTTTACACCGCCACTCCCCGAGGGCTCGGAGCGGCTTACAATCAGGCAAAACACACAGAGGTAAAAGCATACATATTAAACTAGCTTAAAAAAGATTTCTGGCCTAGCAATCAAAGGCTAGCCGGAAAAGATGAGTCTTGCAGGCCTTGTGAAAGGAGAGAAGGTCCTGCATGGCCCGTTTGAAAGATTGCTACTAGAGGTTGAGTATCTGAAATTTCAAAATCTGAAATTCAAACTTTTCTAATGGCTGAGATAGTGACACCTCTGCTTTTTCATGGTTCAATGCCCACACACTTTTGTTTCATGCACAAAATTATTAAAATAATTGTTTAAAATTACCTTCAGGCTATAAGTTATATATGTGTATGAAACATAAGTACCAGCATATGAATTTTGCATTTAGATTCTCATCTCCAAAATATCTCATTTGCAAATACAGGTATTCCAAAATCCAAAGAAATCTAAATTCCAAAACACCTCTGGTCTCAAGCATTTTTGATATCATCAATATGACATGACAGTTGTACAGGAAACAATTGATTGTACACAATAGTTTTTTAAGCCTTTTATTATCAGTCCTATATTCCCTCTGACCCACAGATTTCATCACAAGTTTTCACAAAGAGAAAGGTGATCATATGTTTGCATACCAGCACTTGGAAGACTGCATTCATTTCATCCTTATGTACAATTTGGCAATGACTGAGGGTTTCTTGGTGCTTTTGCTCTGCCTGGGAGAGCAGCTGAATCCTTTCTTCATTTTCTTTCTCAGTTCTTGACTTCTCTGCTTCCAGTTCAATGCGAAGACATTGCACTTCTCCTGTAAGAAAAACCACATGCAGCAGGACTTTAAATCTCATTTTACCAATTATCTGGCTTGTTCAATATGGAGGCAACTTTAATACCATTGAAATCTTGACTTCTTCTCACCTTGGATCACTTCTTTAGCCTGGCTGACTGTGTGAACTTTCATTTCTAGTTGGCCCTTGGCAACTTCCAGCTGGGACACCTGCTGCTGAGCTTGAAAGAGGTTTGATTCCAGAAGATCTTTTACTGACCTAGTAGTTACACACACAGAATGGGTTTTTATCTTTATTTATTTAAAACATTTATATTCCACCCTTCTCACCCCGAAGGGGACTCAGGGTGGAGCACAACATACAAACGGCAAACATTCAATGCCAGGACATGAATTCATTATATGCATACATACACATTAAAGCATTTGTCTCAATATTAAAATACACTATTTAAAACCGTTTAATCCAGTAGTTCTCAACCTATGGGTCCCCAGATGTTTTGGCCTTCAACTCCCAGAAATCCTAACAGCTGATATACTGGCTGGGATTTCTGGGAGTTGTAGGCCAAAATCCCTGGGGACCCACATGTTGAGAACCAATGGTTTAATCTCTTGCTCTTGGATTTAATCCAACAAAATTAATTATAATCTGCAAGTACTATTAGGAAACAAAACTAAACCACATTTGAAAAACAACTCAGTTATTGTTTTTGTTGTTTATTCATTCAGTAACTTCCGACTCTTTGTGACCTCATGGACCAGCCCACGCCAGAGCTCCCTGTTGGCTGTGACCACCCCAAGCTCCTTCAAGGTCAAGCCAGTCACTTTAAAGATACCATTCATCCATCTTGCCCTTGGTTGGCCCCTCTTCCTTTTTCCTTCCATTTTCCCCAACATCATTGTCTTCTCATTATATGGCCAAAGTACTTCATCTTTGCCTCTAATAACCTCCCCTCCAGTGAGCAGTCGGGCATTATTTCCTGGAGTATGGAGTATGTACAGGTATTGTACAAAGATACAAGCAAGCAAAAAATCCCAGGACAATTTTAACTAATCCT